>JWZT01002217.1:146135-177093 GCA_000827895.1 Thelohanellus kitauei
ACGAGCGCACCTTAGAGGGAACATAGGCTGCGACTACCAATTTTAAAATATTTTGTCAGCCATAACTGTAAGTTTATAAATTCAAAAATCGAAATCATAGTACATATAACTGATACACAGGATTAAAATTAAAATTTCAGAAACCGAACATAACATTGTTTTATGTTTAATTTACAAAAATATGCAATCATTTTTGTTCAAAATGTATTCCTATTTATATAATTTAAAAAATAAAGTATGATATTAATCAATCGAGTTATTAAATTTTAATGTAGCCTAATCACAATATTCATGCTGTATATTTATGAACAATTTTAAATCCTTAGCTGAGCCTGATCAATAATGTAAACTACATTGATAAAATTTTGTTTTTACAATATGTTCTACCTAGACAACATCGCTGCGAAGATTGATCTTGTTTTTGTTTCACAAGATCTGGAATTCATGGGATTGTATTGACAATAATACAGTGAACGTCATCTTCTGCGCCAAGTCTAATACTATATTTAGACTTGATAAACAAAAGCCCGGGAAACCCTGTTTCGCAGAGTATGTGGTGGAAATGGTAGAAGCCTTAAAAACGGCGCAGATATAACTGAAAAAGACTTCAAACAATTTATCCAGAATTGTGAAATTGAAATTGAGGAGAAATCGGTTTTGGCAACATCGCTATTAATGAGTTCAATGAACTATTCCTGTGATGTTTTGGGAACATCTTCAACAATGGCTGTAAATGGATTTCATGCAAGTTCAAAATGGGTATGAGCTGTATTTTGAAAAAAATAATGATATTTAGTCATCATGCATGTGAAAATGTTCCAGCATAATTAAAACTTTATTTCTTTGATCAGGTTAATTTATTTTTTTCTCATAGAACCCAGATAAGGTTGACAATAATTAAATATTATTTTAGCCTAATTTTGTTTGCTAAAGCTGAATTTTCATTCTGAACTGGTTAATCTATCTTGGATAAGTCTAGACGAGTTGTACATGGTCGTTGTAGTGATAAATAGAAGTCATTTAATATGGCAAATATAACCAGACAAGCCATTTTCTGTACATCACATTCTTCACTATGAAGTGATCCTGTCGTTTTTCTTTCTCATTAAAAAATAGTCTTAGTTCTTCACGAAGATCAAAAGCACGTTTTAGAACTTTTCCTCTTAATAAAAATCTCATTTCTTGTGAAAAAACAGAACATTGTTGGATACTTTAAAATTGGTATACATTTTTGAAAAAAAGTCGACTATGCATAGAATTTGATTTTACAAAATTAATCACATGTATCATTACGTTTTGTAATTCCTGTCACATTGTTTTCGTTGCTAAAATATGTCTCTAAATCATACAGTGATTTCCATTGGTTTTCGTAGAGTCATTCTTTACCAAATATTGAAATCCAGACGGATATCATATCATATTTATACCACCATCTGTGCACACAACCCAAATATTTTCTTTAAAGACTTTATGGATTTCTAGAAATGAACCAACTTTTTCATATATATCACATGACATGGTAGTTGTTTCAAGAAGTTTACAGAAGAGAAAATCGTCTTAAAAACACTATCATGTATATACCAGGCATACATCAATAATTGTGAGGTATTTTCAAAGTCTGTCGATTCGTCAAGCTGAATGCCAAATAATGGAAGTGAAGATTTCATTTCCTGAATCTTGTGATCGAGAATATCTCCAGATATGTCAGCATTATCCTGTGTACTGTGTCGAGGGATATGTACATGCCATTTAACTTATTTACATATTCCTCTCCAATCATGACTCGAACAATATGTTTGGCTGTTGGCAACAGTAACTCATCAGCTATTGTGTAAGGTTTCATAGCTGTGGCGATTCTGATCGACACCAAATAAGATGCAACAACTGAAGCTATGTTTGAATTTTTTCAATTGCCCCAAACGTCAAGTTCGATTTTCCAGACAGCATTAGCTTTATATATAAAATAATTTGTGTCCTAATTCAAAAAGTTCAGATGCATGTCCAAATGGCGTCGAAGTTTGCTCGGCTCGATAGATTCATCTGATAGAACGCTTGCACAAATAATGCGTTGCGGGTTTTTTATTCTATAACTTCTGAAGTGAATACGAGACGTAAACGAACATCATTATAACTTTCGTTTCTTCACAATATTTTAATTCTATTTCCTTTCTATGTACTAATACCTGTTGTATTTGTGATCCCGAATTGGCGTAAACGTACGCGTCTCCAACCCGTTTAATAGGATTTACTATTAATAATTAAAGATATTTATGCTGAAACAATTAAAATGTCTGAAAAAAATGATTTAGTTAGCTACGATATCTTTATTTCCAATACAATTGAAGAATAACTATTCGAAAAAATAAGCAGAAAAAATGAGTTGGATGATCAATTTTACACGTTGGAATAAAAAAATTACGTCATATTTTCAGAATTCTTTGGCGACCCCCCTAAAATTGTCATTCTTGTCATTCGACCCCAGGTGGAGAACCGCTGGGTTAGTGCGTCAGGCTAATTCAAGATCTGCAGACGAATTTTTTCGTTAATTGAAACATCCAGCACCCGCATAATATCGAATGACTGCCTTGGGTTCACAAGACACATCGAAAGCTATTTGTCCAACTGTATTCAAGGGTTTCCTGTTGAAAACTGACATATTTTAATCCTAAATTATTTTAATTTTTTGTGGAAAATTGGCTGGTCAAAGGTGTAAAAGAAAAATCAAACCTCGACTCAGATCTCAGAAAACGATTACACGGGTTGGATTCGCGAATAAAAGCGCTTTTGATCAAGAGCATTGTAACGTGAATCTTTTAATCAATTTTCAGCTAATTTTTCTTCTAAAATGAATAAGCATTTCTGATCGGAAAATGGTGCAATAAATTATATCAGTAGCCTTAATGATGTCATCAAAAAATATAGGATCTCTAATAATTGATGAATCAACAATTACAGTCTAAAAACTACAGTGTATACTCGGCGTAATGTAGACAGGTTTGGAATACATTCACCGATTTACCTATCATGGATTAATTAAGCTTGAAAAGATATCGGAAAGAGGAATATCCGAACTTTCGCGATAAGGTAGTGATTTTTAGGAATAGAGAGATGAAAAGTAATTTGCTTTATGCACCATAGCCCGGATACTTGATGATAGAACAAAAAAGGGATTGAAAATTTGGCAATTTCGAAATGTTTGCCAATTATAGTTTCATTTGACAAGCAAGATGAGAATTATCAGCTATTTACGCATATGAGATTTCTGAATGAGTCGATTCAAATCATTAATTTAAAACGCTATGATATCAAAAAACAATATACAGCTGCATTTATTCGCTAAATCTATTGGTGTATTTAACCCAAAAGTTTTAAAAAGTTGTTATTTTAAATTGTGTTTTCAGGTTTAATAGCGTCAATTGTAAAAACACTTGATAAAAAAATTCATTTAGCTCCTTTATTTAACAACAATATTGCCCAAAAGATATATTTATAATCTTAACATTCGACAAAAACGAAATTTATCCTATATAAGTAATAATTACACCTGATAAATGGAAAAGGAATCGTGGATTTCTCTAATCCATTCTTGAATAGCGATATCCAGACGAACTCCTCTGATTACTTCATTAATTAAATATAATTTCATCCAGTTACTGTAAATAAGGGTTTAATCAATGTAATAATTAACTTACTGAAAATGTAGATAAAGACAATTTCTTAAATTTGGCTTCATAAAATAAGCTTTAAAAATCAGGACATTTTTAAATCATTCAAAATACTAAAATTGTAGTTAATAAGAAGAAGACATCAGGTTATGGACGTGAATACTGAGTATAGAAATTAAGAAGATCATCGGGAGGAGCTGACAAAACGGAATAAATCTCGAGACATTTTTTACGTTTCTCAATACTTCTGTTTATATAGTTAAAGCTTTGACGTCCAAATCTAAATAAGTGTATTTTGCTTTTTACTTCATTTTAGAAATAATCCTTTAATGGTTTTTGAATATATACTCAGATCCGGTTAAGTACAGACTTGGTGCAGAAGAAAAACGTGCATTAAACAGGAAACGAGATTGGGCAGAGTGTCCCAGTTATATGATTATCAAATGTATTCTCGCCGTGTCCGTCGATACAATAACTACAAACTGAATTTTATTCAGAAAAACATTTTCTGCTCATACTGCCATGACAAGAATGACAGATGTACGAACTCGTGTTTTAACAATATTGGGACACCAACATTCCAGGAAATAATTATCTAAATGAAGAAATGTTTTTGATTGCTCGAAATTATAAATAAACTTCAGTGTCATTCAAATTTTACGTTTGGGTCATTTATATGGTTTCTAATAAAAACCAGTACCTAATTATTGTTTATGAATGTTTTTTTTTGCGCAATTTGTTGTTTAGGGCTATCAACATCCCCGTCAAACCGGGTCAAGTGCACGGCTCTCGGCACAGTCTCCGACTCACACTTAACCGTAGTGTACAGATATCAGAAGTAAAAATACATAACCACATCGATGCCCGATCGAATGAGTCCCTGCACTAAGCGGAGTGTGTACTTATCTCCGGTGCACGTAACCGATGCCGTTCTCCTACCTATTGTATACCCAAAAATTTGACTAACTCTTTTATTGTGCTGTTAAGCAGCGTGTATGATTAACCGGTGTGCACTTATCCCGAGTTGACTGTAGTATAATTAGAAAATATTTATTATCTAAAAAATCAATACAAAAAATAACATCCCTTCGCAGCTTTTTATTTCGAAAAAAATTCCGTGAATACCTATTTCTGGAGATTCACTAATAACAATATTATCGAAAATAGGCAATATTTCCTTATTAAATTAATCATCAATATTATTTTCTTGGGTTTCCGATCGTCTGTAACTTTTTATTCTGTTAAAATGTGTGAATGTTTTGAGAAAATTTTTTTTAATTGCCACACCATATATTCTATATGTCATCATCCGTTAAATGTTAACATGTTTCGACAGTATATGCCACAGTCAGAAGACGTAATATCACATGAAACCGTTTCGATCAAATCGAACAGTTCTGTTTAGGATGTTGGGGAGACTGTCTTCATGATATTTTTTCATTTGGAAAATAGATTTTTAGTGGGCTTAATCACAGGAGATTACAGTGCCTTGCAATTGATTTCGTCGACCTTGCAATTGATTTCATCGGCGGGCGGCGACCTTGCAATTGAATTCGTTGTCCTTGCAATTGATTTCGTCGACGAAGAGCAGCCTTGATAATGATCTCGAATTTGGGCAGAAACTCAGTTTTTTCTATCGGTTTCTGCGACCAATAGCGTCATTTTTATTTAAATAAATAATTGGACATAAAAAAGAACCGTATCGACCTGAATAAAAAGTTTAATATTTAATATGCGTGTGCAACGTGAAAAATAGTTACCATTTTTTTCGAATATGTGCCTTAACGAACAAGACATTCCTAGTGACTAAGGTTATGCCTATCTGAAAATAAAACTACATCTATTCATTTAATATTTTTGTTACTTCTTTTGATTTTCTGATAAATTCCTTGTTACATGTCGCATAATTGTTTAACACAACCCGCTTCTTTCGATGAAAATCTATGTAATGGTAACTATTTTTTACGTTGTACATGCATGCTGAACACTAATATTTTTTCATTTCGGTCGATGCAGTTATTTTTTAAGTTCAAAAATTTATTTCAATAAAAACGCGGCTATTGGTCTCAAAATCTGAAAGGAAAAAAACTGAGTTTCTGCCCAAATTCGAGATCATTATCAAGGCTGCTCTTCGTCGACGAAATCAATTGCAAGGACAACGAATTCAATTGCAAGGAAAAATATAAATATTAAATTCATGAACATAACAGTTTGCTCTGCCATATCCAGAATCTCAAATATGCTCTAAAATGTTTCGAAAATGGCTAATAATAATGACCTCTACATTTACTTCCTGTCTAATTAAATGAATATTCTTAATGATAAACAGTTGATAAAATAGTTTTCATAATGGATAATGTACCTTTTCATAAAGGGGCTTCGATAAAAATTTCGATCAAAGCATGAGGGCGCTGAAGATTTTATATACACCCATTACACCAATTTCCTGAATCCAAATAATATCTAGTTCTCTGAGTTGAAAAGTATTTTGAGAGTTTATGCACCAAACTCCAAAAATGATCTAATGCCGAGGGTTCTGAACCTGGGGGTCGAATTACAATTTTTGGGGGGTCGCCACAGATTTCGGAAAATACGACGTAATTTTTTTATTAAAACGAGTAAATTTGATCATTCAACTCATTTTTGATCCTGGGTTATATAATAGTTATTCTTCAATTGTATTTGAAATTAAGATATCATAGCTAACTAAATCTTTATATTTTTTCAAACAATTTGATTTTTTTAGCATAAAGATATTTAGTCATTAATAGTACATCATTTTAAACGATTTGGAGATGCTTAAGTTTATGCCCCTGCAGGATCACAGATAATAACGGTATTAGTACATAGAAAGCAGTATAAATTAAAATATTGTGAAGATACGAAAGTTATAATGAAGATTATTTACGTCTCAGATTCTATTCATAAGTTAAGTTTTAGAATTGAATACCACAATCAAATTATTTGATGAAAAGTTCTATCAGATGAATCAGTAGAGACGAGCAAACTTCAACGCCGTTATGGCATGCATCCGAATATTTTGACAACCACAGAAATTATTTTAAAAAGAAAGTAAATACTGTCTGGAAAATCGAGTTTGACGTTTTAGGCAATTGAAAAAATCAAATATTAGCTACATTTGTTGCATCTCAATTTGATGTTGATCAGTATCGGCAGAGCAATGAAACGTCACACAATAGTGGAGGAGTTATTGTGTCGTCAGCCAAAGATTTTATTAGAGTTATGGTAGGATAAGTATATGTAAATAAATTAAATGGAGGGTACATATCCCATGATACATTATACAGGAGAATAGCTGACATATCTGCAGATATTCTAGATCGAATGATTCAGGAAATGAAATCCTCAACACTTACAATATTTAGCATTCCACTTAATGAATCCAAAGAGGTTAAAAATGACTCCATTATGTGTATATGGTACTTATATACATTATAGTGTTTAATAGACGAGTTTCTATACTGTCAACGTCCTGAAACAACTACTACGTCATGATATATATATATATATTAAATCGTTCTTCATTTCTAGAAATCGATAAAATCTTCTGGGATATTATTTATGTTGTGTAAACAGATCCTGCTGCAAGTATGCTAGGATGACAGTGTGGATTTCAAATTCGGTGCAATGAATCCTCGAAAATCATTGGATCTCACTGTAAGCTTCCACTACAAATATTATCAATTAAAATATGGAAACGTAAATTACAAAAGTAATGATACATGTTATTTAGGTAAATCACATTCTTTGAATAGTTGACAGTTTTCTAAATTTTGTAACCAGTATAATGCTTCCAATTATGTTCGCCTTTTTCATACATAATTGATACTTATATCAAGAGAAAAATATATAAAATGTGTTTCTTATTTTCATGAAGAAATATAAATCTTTTTTAATCAGAAAGAAAAACCGCATTACGAATGAGGTTTGATAGCAAATAATGTTATTTTACAGAAAATTGAATATCTGGTTTATATATTTGACATGTGGAATGATTTAAATTTATCACTGCAACGACCAGGTGCAACATCTCTTGGCTAATCAGAAAAGATAAAATAATTCAAAACAAAAAACTTCAGATTTTTCAAAAAAATGTGACCATAATAAAACCAATACATTACCAACCCATTCTGCTTAAAAGGCCGACAATGAATTTGAACTGATAAAAGAAATAAAAAGATAATTATTATGGAACAACATTTTCCCTTTCTTGCAAACGAAATATTATTTTTTCGAAATATAACTGAAACACATTTTGCACTTGCGAGAAATCTATATAGAGTCATTATTGAAGATGTTCCTTAGACATCAAGGAAGAGTTTAATGAACTCATTAATGGCGATGTTGCCCAAGCTGATTTCTATTGATTTCAATTTGATAATTCTGGATAAAGTGTTTAGTCTAATTCAGTTATATCTGAACCGTTTTTAAGGCTTATTCTACCATTTCCACCTACATATCTTTACGAAAGAGGGTTTTCCGACCTTTTGCTTATCAAGTCTAAATATAATATAAGATTTGACCCAGAAGATGACATTAGTTTTTATATTTCCGAAAGAATCCCAAGAATTCCAGATCTTGTGAAACAACAACAAGATTAACCATCGCACTGACGTGTACTTGGTAGCACATATTGTAAAAATAAAATTTTATTAACGTGGTTTACATAATTGTTCAGACTCAGCTAAGGATTGAAAATTTTGCATAAATATACAGCATTAATATTGTGATTAGGTTAAAATGAAAATTACATCATGCAATTGACAAATATTAAACTTAATTTTTTAAATTAAAAGCAAAAATATATTTTGAACAAAAATAATTGCATATTGTTTCGATTTTAAACATAAAATAATGTTGTTCGGTTTCTGAAATTTTAAAGTTTATCGTGTGTATCACTAATATATACTATGATTACGATTTGTAAATTTAAAAACCTACAATTGATTATGACGTCACAAAAAATTTTAAAATGGGGGGGGGTCTCAGCGCTTTCGAAAAAGAGATTAGAGGGATTAAGGGGGTCGCAGCCCAAAAAAGGTTGAGAACCGCTGTCCTAGTATATATAGGAAAATTACACCCTTTCTAAACCTTCCTCGTTATTTGGCACAGTCCAACGGCTGAGTGAAAATATCAAGGACAGAAAGAATAAGTTTATTGGAAAACGGAGAAAGGATGTTCAATTTGACAGAATGGAACTTACAAGTCACTTAAATTAAAAAAAACGATACGAATGTCAGACGGGATCTTAACAAATTTCATATATTAATGGATTCTCTATTCAATTTGAAACCAATAAGGAAATAATTATCGTCGATGTACCAGAGATGACTAGTGCCCGTCTAATTTCTATATTGAAGCCAAAAATCATCTTAAAAGCAGAGTTGATGAAGAACGATGGATTTCATCAAATATGAGTTGCGGCATCCGACCAATTGTATTTTGAGGAATCGATTTGAACTGTTGAGAATTTCATTAATTATCCCACACGTATGCACTGGTAGTCTTGAAGAAGTCGCATTGAATAGTTAAAATTCAAAAATGTTCTCTTTGAAACTCAGACCCGAAACGACATGATCCAAACACGTGACATTTATTGCTTCATCATGTATTAGGATATATCCTCCTAAAAAGACACTCAAGTAAATGGCAGGAGCTAAAGTTGAAGACATTTGGCATAAAAACAGTTGAAATTGTCTAAAATGTCGGGATTTTATCATTATCTTATTGAATGGTGTTGACGATTTTCCGCATATGAACACTGATTTTGGGAAGGAAGAATGAAGTATCAAAAAAATAAATAACTAAAACCTAGGTTTTTATTCTTCGGGTCTAAGTGGACAATCGAAATCCTTTGAAGAATTATCTAAAGCAATTATATCCGTCCAAATTTTTGACTCGTATTCATTGGCATCTTGCCACTGAAAATTTTTCGAACCGTTGTTCAATTTTAAACAGGCCAATACCTGCGATGTTTTCTTGCTATCACAAATCTATGTCATGTTATTGTATACTTTTATGAATATACCACTGTTTGGCAGCTTTTCTTTGCTGATATTGAACAGTATATCTTCATCCCATGTAAGTTTACCAACATTGTTGATAACAGGGTTTGTTGATTTTTTATCTTCATGGGATTTGTCAGTTAAAAAGTAAATCTTGCAGAAAGCCTTTGATCCAGGTTCGTTGAATGAAACATCATTTGCTTTATTGACCCTGATTCGCAAAACAGCATCATGACTTTTTTTCTTGGATTCAGATTTATAGTCCATAAGATTTACACTAAATTCAAGGTTCCCACGTGTAGGTGTACACTCGGTCGATATTTCGGATAACTTGACTTCTTCGCTCAAATCGTACCAATTTTCAATAACATTTTGCTTTTTTAAGGACTGGAATGTTTGGTCCATTGGAATGATAACTTGTCCAAGAAATGAACTCTTTGCGAACCCTTTATGGTATAAATTAATAACAATTTTCCGAAATTTTAACTCTGATTCACTCACAGTATACTAAAAATCAGAAATGTAAAAAATAAAAATAATAACGACTTAGTTTGCAGATTAATTTAAGTCTCGAAATAAGTAGGCGTTGATATTATAGTTACTCATCATGATAGAGAACGATTTAGTCATTTATCAAAAATTTTAAGAAATGATGATAAAAGTTGATGAAATCGTGAATCGAAAGGCGAATAGTGTGCCAAACTCAATGTGGACATTTTCCCACAAATTCACAGAAATGAATATCAGTTTAATGTTTTATGATGATAAAATGAACGTGTGACAATGAAAGTGTATAAATAAGAACCTAAAGCAGGTAAAAAATCATGACCTGATAAATGGATGCATCTTATGAAAAATAATCAAGTTAATTGATACTGATCAAGATTTGAAAATGTTATGAACATATCATGCATTATTAAGGGAATCATAAATTGATTTGATACTCCAGTCGCAGTGTCTATCAAATCGTGTAAAATATCAAACTAGAGAATGTTGAGCACAAAAAATGATTTGGAATAGACGTTAACTAAAAATATTTTACACGACAGGAAACAAATAACAGGTTAATTATGAATAAATTGCTCATATAAACAATAAAGTGTAATCGAACTTTGAAAAACTATTAACCACTTTCTCACGTGTAAAACTTGTTCCGAATAATAACCTTCAACATTTGTGAAGCTTTACAATCACATGATATTGTCTGGTTCATTTGTCTTAGGTTAAGTTGATATTTTTCGTTGTGTTGAAGTTAAAATAAGACAGAACGAACACGAGAATAACATATTTCATTTTCACTCATCGAATTCTACTTATCTTTCATGTTTAATTCCTTGCAAACTAAGATTGTAAGATTAAAAGTTACGAGCAAAAAATATAACTCAATAATTGTGTGCAAATGTCAGAGGATTTAGCCGTCTGTATGTCTTAGCAAGAGTTTTCTTTTTGAAATTTTTAGGCTAAGGAAATTGAGGTTGGTTTTGAAATCAGCGATATGAATTTGTGTTTGAACAGAGGGGGTTACACTTAAAAAGTTTATTCAATTTAGAATTTAATGAACTAGATGGCGATCTGCTGGACCGTAATCGAAATGAAGATGTTGTTCGACTTTGAAAGTAATTATAATAGTTTTTGAGGCAGATATTTGGCTAAAATTTAGTGAGTAGAGTCATTCGTTAATTTTTACAAGAATTGGTATTGGGCAAATTTCGATAACAAAAACATAAATGAAATGTTTGTATTAAAAATGAGTTGATGAAAAATCATATAACAAGCAAGCATAAATAGCAAAGGCATGAAAATGAGCAGACAAAGTATTCTGAAAACTAACAAAATCTATCCCAATTATTTAGAAAAACATCCCAATATTTTCGAACTTGTTAAACCTTGCAATTCAAAATGACAATTACGAATGTTTGCAGATTTCAGAGACAAGCCCTGACAATGAATGTCAAAACTTCAGCACTTTATCCTTTAATTTGAAATAGACTATGTTCTTGAAAACATAATCAGTATACAAGCGAGGCTTCGGTGGTTCTTAACCATCACTATGATCAAAATGTATGGTATCTTAGACCCAATACAATGTATGATAGTATGAAGGAAATAAAGCGAATTCAAAAGTTCGAGACTAGGGATTGCCTTCATGAGTCAACGTTAATTAAAAATCTGGGATTATGTATTAGTAATAAGAAGCATACATTGAAACTTTCATCCCAGGTGGGTTCTGTTGTATTTTTACAAACTTTTGTTTTAAAATGAGCATTTTTTGACTTGTCAGGATATATCCGTACACTCGCATATCTGAGTTTAAACAAGAAAATACATGTCTTTCGTGTTCTTTTTAGGATCGTGAGAATTGATCCCCGAAGCCTTTTTCACAACAATTGTCAAATTACAGGTATCGGGACTATAAACCAACCTCAACTGCAATTTTCCTGATACAAACTTCATAGACTGAGTTGAAATCGTATCATCCAAATCATATAACATCTACATAATTAAACCGATTACAGAATCGCGCCTTGATCTACCCGTGGATGCAGAGCTGAAAGAAGATCCTGCTGTTCGATTTTTTGTAAAGTCGATATCATTCGTCTCAGTAATCTTATCGCTCTTTTTCTATTAATTTCAAAAATTGATTTACCTTAAACAGAGATTTCACTGATTTTAGCTTATTCTTCATTGATGGTTTGCGTTCCATTTTAGTTGATTCTGTGTGCTTAATGCCCTCCACTTTGTGGTCCATTTCATGATCTATTGAATAATCCGCAGTATCGTCGTTTTCTGATTCTTGAATAGGTTCGACAGAATCAGGTTGGGCAGAAGAAGGTAAATCTTCTCTTGTCAGACTCTTTGATTGTTCAACTTCTTCAATTGGAGCAGATGATTGTTCGAGAGCTCGTTTTGTTATTGATTTTTCAAGGTTTGTAGGGCCAATATTTTCAACCACAAGAGTCTCCGCTGGTTTTTTAACAGAGTGATCTTTGTATTACGTATTTGTACCTTGAACTGTTTCTGATATGATGTGACAGGGTTTCAATTCGAATTCTAACAATTATAAAGGATTGTGTACCATCTTGAGTAGCAATCGTTTGCTGTTCTTTGACATTATTGACTGTTTCTTCTCTTTCTTTAATATTCTGATCGCCAAGTGTATTTTCTGGGATTTACTGCCTAAAATCCTTACCAGTAGGAGGATGTTCATAATCACCTTCATGATCACTGACATGGAGCGGAGTTGAAATTTCAAACTGTTTTTCCGTGCTATGTTTTTCCACGTGACCTCCCGACTCATCAGCCGTCGGTTTTTGTACATCCTCTTTATATCTGTATGTAAAAATACAGTTACGTTTGAATGTCAGCCGCTTCTTCCAAATGCTGAGCCTCTTGTGTGAGTTCCACATATGGGCTTTCGACGACGAATGAAGATTCTTTGTTTTGCAATGCTTCCTGTTGTATTTCTGAGGTTGATTTGACCGATTTCGAATATATGACATTCAAAACTAAAATAATGAGGGGCTGGCACCTTCGTCGTGATTCTCCGCTGTTTCTTCAGTTTTATATTTTTCGGGAGAAAATTCTGTAACATGAGGACTAATCTTGTCTTCTTGTAAATGAAATTCTTCATCAGCTGGTTCGTAATGTTCTTTGCGAATTTCATGTTTTCAGTTTATCAAACAAGTTACTTTTCAGTGAGTTCGGCATCTTCTAGAATTGGGACGTCTTCTTTTAACATTTGGACTTCTCTCTCTGAACTCTTGATTCTCCTATTTATTAGGCGGAGTAAAAACTCTTCTTCGTGTACCGTAGTTTTGACATCAGATAAAATAGGCTCCATTCCATATTTTTCTTCGGGAGGTTTTTCATAGGACTCGGTTGCTGATTCAGCAGTCATGAAAATAGTCCCAGATGACTCAGTCGCGTGTTCAATCGGTTCTAACATCTCAGAGACTTTAGATTTCTCCTCTTCTTGTAGTGGAGTCTCAATTGGTAATGGTTCAGTGACTTCTTATTGTTTTTTTTTCAGATTACCTATTTTTTCAGTGATTGGCTGCTCTAAGCCGTGAATCAACGTTTCTGGTTGTGTGAATACTAGATAGTTGACACAAAATACCTTCGATTTGAGTCTGAATATCCTCGTGCGGAAGTTTATCTTCATTATAAATTGCGCCGAGTTCCCCAGGTGCTGGTTTTGATCTAATAATAATCATTTGATACATTTCGCCATGGGTTTTATTTTCTTCGACTGTCTTGAGTTTATCGATATCTGGATAACACTAAAATATCACCTTGTTCGGTTTTTGAAGTTCTCCCAACAAGAGAGCGGCGGAATTTCGGCTTAACTTTTTTCATTGGTTTAAGTTGCTAGGTGAGCAAGATTAATTACACATTCATGATCTGGTTCAGCCTGATCGACATTTGAAGTTACAACTTTTTCGTTAGGTTTATTCAATTTAACAATGCTGGACCTTTTAATCGATTCTTTTCTGCTCATTTTCCTAGATTGAGATAGGTTCAAAATAAAAACATGTTTAAAAATTTAAATTAATAACCTGGTTCAAAGCATAATGTAGCCGAAGAAGGAACAAGGGACATTTTAAAAATAGAGATATTGTTCTTTAATGTTTTAACACTTATATGTTAACTAAACAAATGAATAACAGACTTGAAAACATATAATTCAAAGCTTGCCGTAGTTTCGTTGCTCAACACAAGCGTACAAAACTGTTAAAAATGGTATATAAATAAGTCAAAGCTAGAAGTGATTATAAATTGCCAATTTCCAAACAGATGGTCATTCGGTAGGAGTAGCTGGGCATTAGTGTGTATGACCACAGTTGAATGTAGAAGAAACTCTTCTCAAGATATTAACAACCAAGGTCGAATCGAATTTAAGAGCACAGCATTTAAAGAAGAAATGTGATGAAGTAGACAATAAAAAGTTAATTCAGCGGCGAATAACGTCGTAAACGGCGTGTTTATAGCTTTAATTATTTAAAGAAATTACCCTTAAGGCGTATTATTACATCATTCACGAATGAACTTTCGCTAGATCACTTAAATTGTTATTTAGGGTCGAAACTGGCTGATTTTTGGCACTTCTTGATAAAAATCCTGTTACCCATATGTTCGATAATCACAAACGATAAGATTATCATTTACTTAAAAGAACTGAGAATGGAACGTTTAAGTATCTGGAGTATGCCTATGAAACAATTTATTGTGAACCTATTAGCGATAAACTAAAATCATATGCCGATATGAGACGAAAAATATAAAGAAAAGTAATAACTGCTTAATAGCGATGACACTTGATGAGATGAGCGTTTAAGATTTTATGCTCTGAAGTTAAACGAGGATACCGAAAATAACGCACGGATACATAAAGAATATTTGAGGGATCAGTGGATAACAATGTAAAATGAGAAGAAAATTACAAATGATGATATTGAATAATCAAGCCGATTTAGACGTAACTATTTAAGGAAGGATGTATGCATAACTTAAACGTGGTTCAGGTCTCAAAGGTTAGTGATAAAATAGAGTGGTTCAAAAATGCATAAATCAAAGTTTTCGATGAATACCTGATTATCGTTTTGGGTTTTGAAAATGGATTCAAGAGTAGCTGGGCAGAAAATCTCTGGTTTGGATTTTGGATCAAGTTGTTAAAAAAATCAATCTCTTCCTGACTAGGTAAACTCCATTCGTTAGTACTAGCTGCCTTCGATAGAAGAACCCTTCCAAACACCGTCCCGTTGTTCTCGGTCACTTCTCTCGATGTTTTATGCGTCTTGATTCGAAGTTCGATTGCTGAGGTTTCGACAGATGCAGGAATATCAACCTGCAGCGTTTGTTCCCATTCATGGTTATTAATGCTTTCCAAATAGACGGTATGAGATTTTTCGATTACTCCATTCGAATAAATCAGTATTTTGCACCATATTTTGTCTTGTTCAATGTACATCCCCTCCAAACTCTGTAGATAAATATGGAACGCAGGCTGGTTACTTGTAGAATAGGTAATATCAAAGAACAGACGAGGCCCATGTTCTGAAAAGCTGTCATATAGCTTGGAAACAGTTTTTAATAAACTCGGGAATAAATTCTGACTCAGCATTGTGTATCGGAGAGGTAATGTAGCAAAAACCCAATCTTTCCGCTTTTCTATCATTTCACACCACAAATTCGATTCTCTTTTGTCAGAATCCAGCCATATATCGCCAGGAAAGTCAGACCGGTTCCCTATTCTTGTTCCACCAATAAATTTAGATTGTTGAGTCCATACAGTAACTTCTAATGATGCGCGTGTTCTGAGATCGGCTAGCTCGACATCACGAAACGATAACGAGTACTTCCACTCAGGATCGTTGGATTTTTTAACAACTTTTGAATGCTTAACATTTTTGGGGTCGGTAATGGGAAGGAGAGCACACGACACAAAGCTATCAACGGGTTCCTTTTTATTGTTGCCTAACAAATTGTTTCCTTTGAGTATACGAACTTCAAGCTGGCCAAGACGCGGATCGTGAATGAACGGATTAAATCTGACTGACACCTGTATGGTCCCAACAAAACCAAACGGAGCATAGGGTATTTTTTTCGACAAAGGGTAAGACATTAAAACACCATCCTCAATTGAATGTCTCTTATCATCCACCAAAGCTCCAATCGGCACCATTACCTGACCCAAAAAGACTTTGCTCATTATCCTCTCAACTCGATAGATATTTGTTATCAAATAAGTGTCATTTAGTTTTTTTGGGTCAGTTTCGAAAAAGAAAGTTGAGTTAAACTCGGGGTTCTGTATGTCCTTGATCTTTTCAGAGATTTTTTTATCGTTGTCTGAAAATTTTGGGACCAATTTACAGATGGCAAACACTTTCAAACCAGGCCCGGGTTTTGGAGGAGGGCTTAGTCCTTTTGCACTTCCCAGTTTGATTCTTAAACAACCAGTTTTTGCGACATACTTGATATCGATACTAAGAGAGCCAGAAATGTTTGAGTGTCCGTAAAATTGTAATGGTATGGAAGCAATATTCGTATGTTCTTCATTCACAGTTGTCGAGATGTCACTTACAAGTTCTGCCTCAACTAAACTCGAGCGAGCCGACGACTCATTAAGAGTCTGAGAAGAATGCGTGTCCCGAGATCCTATCTTGTTTAGGTGAATCTTAAATTCTACCCAATCGGTGATACCTTTTGACATATTCGAATCCAGCTTTGACCAAATGCTTGTTTCTTCACTGGTCAGATATCCAGCACAACCAATTCGTACGCTGCCATAAATTGTATTTTCGAATTCCGTTTTTTTTAACATTGTTTTGATCGACTTTCTTTCATGTGGCTTTTTAACCAATAAAAATATCATAAGCTTCTTAATGTCAGTGGAATTGTATGTAAATTCGAAGACTTCACCCCAAACAGGAGCGCTACAGTCCTTAACTGCTGAGGTTCTCTCTTTGAAAATAACTTGAGTTAGGCATTTCGCTTGGCAGACCACCAAGCTATTGACAATAGTAGATGGTGGTAGAGGTTTCAAATCAACCGCTTCAATCACTTTGACCTTAATCAGGCAACGATCACCAACTACTTCTATCCGAACCATCCCATGAAGATAACCATTAGAGGCTAAATGGTCGGTGGGTGCTGGTTTCGTTGCCACAATGTTGAGATCTCCGCTAGCATAAATGGATACGTCGGTTAACGATTCAAGTGTTGATGAGGCTGCAGAAGATGGGGTTCCTGGGCATGAAGAGACATCTTTCATATCGATAACATTGCCTTCAAGGTCTTGTAGTGGTTCTTCAGGAATATATGGCTCGATTGTTACTTTTGTGGACTCCTCGCCTTCAGGAGGATAAATATGAACTTGATCCGCATTTGGTTGAGGTATAACTATGCTTTCAACAACAACAGAATCCTTTGTTTCTTCTTTGATTTTAGATTCTTGTTCTGGAAGAGGAATTTGCTGCTGACTTTCAATATCTGCAATTTCAGGTTCCTCTTTAGTAATATGGGAACCATCTTGTAGAATATCATGAATGGGTTCAACTTTTTCAATAACTTCAACCCCAATTAACTTTTCGACGTTTTCTTTTGCTTTATCGAAGTAATGGTATTCAGAGTCGGTAGATTCGGAAAGGATATCCACCGCCAAACCAGATGGTTCAGAAGATGCGGGTTTAATGAATACCTTTGGAGTATCAAAGGATATAGAGAGAAATTCGTGAGTTTTGAGGGAAGAGCTCGACTGCACTTTTCTTAGATCAGTCATATCTTTTTCAGGAGTAAAAAACCAGCTACCGCTAATGCAAACAAGACGATGACGTAAATTGCAATACACGCAAATAGGCACATTTTCGGAGCTTAAGACGGTACAATTTTTGCAAATCCTCTTTTCACAAGTATCACATTGTTTAAACGGTACAAAAAACTGACGGATGCCAGAAAAGTATTGACGACATCGACCACACAAATTAGGGTTATTTATCGCCTCTTCGTCCGATAGGCTTGTTTTTTCTATCTCCTGAATCAAGTAGTTCAGCTCACTAAATATTAAATATGGGTCAACTTTATCATATCCTTCTCCTGGTTCCTTACTTCTGCTTCTTTCTTCAAAACATTGAGAATCTTTGACCTTTCGTCTGGTGTAAGATCATCTAAGGATTCGACGTTTTGCATTATTAGAGGGATAAATTAGAACGAAAAAAGTTTAAGCATGCGTTTAGTCTTAATAGTTGTCGTTAATCTTGATTAAATCTTACGACTAATCTCCGAAAACAAAAAGACTATGTTAATCCAACATATAGTCTAGTAAACAACTGGGCGATGCTTATGCATTTCTACATCAAGTTACAAAAAAATGTTGAAACAAATGAAAAAGCGCAAGACATCTATCCAGTATTCACGTGGGAGTGTGTATACGCAATACTTGTCGAATTTTTAATCGGCCCAACATTTCAACATTTCCAGGCGCCTTTTTGTCCACTGGATCTATTTCTTACTTTCTTACAAAAATTCATGGCCAAATAATATCAATTTCGGGCCTAAACAATCAAATTGTGCCCACCTTACGACAATTGGACAACCATTAATCGGATTTGCTCATTATTTTTATCGTCCAGAATGATTTTTTAATTGACTTTTCCCAAAAATTATTTATTTCGGCCCGAGCGGCAATACGAATAAATAATCGTCACCTCTCACAAGGATATGAACAAAATTTTTTGTTTGATATTTGTGTTTATCTTATCTTTGAGTTGGAATATCTTAATTTTATCTCAAGTTAACAAGATTTCAACTTTTGTTAATACGAAGCTTTAATTTAATATCATCCACACTGAACCAAAGAATGGTTTTAATTGATATTGTTAAAATCTGATAGTGCATTTAATGTTCATAATCTGATCTCCCGTAACGAGTTGACATCTTTCCTCTAATTTACTTCAACTGAATTAAACGACAAGTGCGAGATACTTCGTTATGTGTCGGCCTGAAATCATCGTTTAATTTAAACTATTTCAAGGTAATTGCCTATCATTAATTATTTTTAGATATTATCGAATTCTGGGCCTATCTAATTTTTAAAAGGCATCAAATTATATATTGTCCCTTCAAAAATGATTCTATCTTATTAGTCACGTTAATTCTCTTTTGATTAAATAAACTACGAATAAATATTAGACTGAAAGATCTGCCTCCGAATTGGTCTGTTTTCACTGATTCATGAGACATTTAGAGACAAACTAAAACGTTTAGCTCTTTGAATCCGATGACGGTTGGACTCATTAATTAGTTGATTGATTTCTGAAGAATGTTTTCCGACCACATGCTGACGAGGTAACCACGATCATTCTACATGCCCTGACATTCAAATTAAGATAAACGGAGCGCTTGTACCATACCAGGTTCACGGTTTGAACCCAGGTCTTTATCCAAATTCTTGGTGGATATTCCTCAATACTGACAACTTTTGATCTGAACTCATAAAAACCATAAAATTAACGAGCTTAAGTTCGGAACCATAATAAATATGGCATTCAGAATTCGTGTAATTCTCAGAAATTTGAGCTTGCTCAATTTTGTTCGGATCGTTTGATGAAGTATGGATTTTGAACCTGTTTCTATCAATGATGCAATTTATAATATGCTATTGAACAAAGTAATCCATGGCAGACGTTTGAATCCATTTAATGTATCGAATCATTGTTTGATGTGATCATTTCCAGTTTATAAAATCTGAAAACGACTGAAAGAATATGGTTATAAAATGCAATCATATATTCTACCAATACCTTTGAATCACGATCAAAATTCTTTTACACCTGTTTTATTCTTCAAAATAGTCTTCTATTTTCAGAGTAAGCTCATTCAAACAAAGTGAAATTAATTCAAGAGAAATGAAATTATCTGATTACCTCATCGTTGCACCAGTTATTGAATATATTAAGGACTTTGATTCAAATACTTTTGGGTTTGGCTTATAGTCGCTTTACCTAAAAAGAACACAATTATCGAGATATTGTTTGATTTTTTCTCCTCGAGAGACAATTATGTTAAGCCGGTAACATTAGGATTATTATTACGGTTTCATTAATAAGAAGAAATTTTTAGAAATATCTTTAACTAAAACTTATATTTCGTGTAAACGAATAACAGGCCAGTGTTTGATCTACCAGTAAATAGGCTAAAGACTTTCAATAGGAAAATTTAAGTATGATCATACCACGAGGAAACCCGTATGTCGATGATTATTTTCATGTCGTACCAATGCCAAATTTGAGTAAAATGATTAGATAAGATATAAACTACACTGATTGGTATGTTGCGTGATGTGTACCAAACGAACACTCATATGGTTCGAAAGGCTGATGGCAACTAGAAAATTATAGTTAAAAAAGACGAATATTTTCTTTCAGCTGAGACTGTTTTAAGTTCAAATTCTTATAAATTTGGATTCGGCTTTTTCATAATACCCTAATCATGCGACTTATATTAGATTTTTCACAAATACAATATTAATATCGTATTTGTTGATACACAATTTATAGAAACGATTCAAATAGACTTCGGGTATATATTCTTACAATTTTTCGCAGCATGGTTAACTTTCTTGGCTGTGGGAAATATTAGAATTTGTAGTTGATCCTGAATTTCAACATTCAAACTTAAATTAATCATAAAGGTAGATCAAATTATTCTATATACGGATTGCTAATTCAACTATTAGAAAACTTGTAAATTTCAATAGATGATAATACTGTTTTATAAACGATCTAAGCTTTCAGTTTTCTATCAAAAACCTCTTAATAGTACCTAATTATATAACCACATAAATAATATATATATCGATATTTAAACCATTCTTTACGTTGCGGGAAAATTCTCAGGTAGTATTTGACGAATAAGCACAGAGGGGTGACGTAAGCATTCTTCATAAAATCGATTATTAATCAATAATCAGTGTTTGATTAGGTCATAACATTTAAATCTTATTAAATCGTTAAAGCTTCTGAAACCTGGTACTCAGATCTAAATATAAATTAACAAGCCAAGTCAACAGTCAACATTTTTGAACATAAAATAATACCTACATTTCAAGATATAAAACGAGATTAGTTCAAGAAAGTAACCAGGGTGTATTACACGGAACTCGGGAAAACTGCGTTTCCGCGGCTTATTTGAAATATTCCAAACTTATAAAAGGATTTACTATAGATTTTTCTTTAATCCGTACTTTAATGTATATTAAGGTCTATTTACACAGAACGCGGTCGAATGGCCCTCCTTTTACGTTTTCGACATTCCTGAATTTAAATTTCATTCAAATAATTTACAAACATACTATATTAATTAGAGATTACTGTTGTTTTTTTGAATTAATACCAAGGGTTATGTGAATATAAAGTTGCCTGAACTGTTTTAAATTTTTTTATGTTTGAGATATTATTCCAGATTCTGTTGATTTGTATTTTTTAAAAGTTTTATGTATAAAAAAATAAAATCAATTTATGAGTTAAAGATCATAAAAAACATATTGAAATCGCATTTAATTGGTATGCGAAAATAAGGATCTAATTTAGTTTAACCTCCCCCCTAATCCATCTCGTATAAAAATTTGTTTTGCTTATTTTAAGATAAATGCATGCTTCAAAACATGGATGGAGAATCTCCGGCTCTCATCTGTTCTTAATCTTTCCCTCCTCCGTTTCAGATTATTACCTCAAATTCAAAGGGTTAGTAAAAATAAATGTTTCGAAAATGAACTTAAACTGCCTTGAGTGACAACCACAACATTTCAACTACCTAAAACACGTATGAGAAGATACAAGACATAATCTTATTTAATCCGTCTATCATGTGATTTAATTCAGATAGTTTGGCTTATCAGGCTAAAAGATATTTTTTTTGAAAAAGAGCAGATATATTTTTCATCACCATTTCTGACCCATAGTACGGAACTGCATTATTAAAATTAATTATTTTGACATGTATTAAATCACTAGACATTCCGCAATCCCCTAAATCTGGCTCAGCGTAATGTATAAAATTTCAGATGGGAAGGATGAATCTGTTTGGTTAAGCACTGGGTAAACTTTTTAAACGATTATTTATCGTTTTGATTCAGGAGTTATGTAAATGTTGGTGAATTTTTATTAAAAACTATTAATAAACTAAACATTAGCTAACGGCTTATTATTTAATTGTTATGTTAAATCCTGACCGCGATTATATGCCAAAATATATTAATTGGCCCTCATCCGCTTAATTGTGCTCACTCTTGCTTTGAAAAGAAACTATATTTTATAGTTTTCGATGAGTATATATTGTGTAAGTGGATTTAGTTTGTAAAAGAGTAGGAACTTCGACATCAATCTCTCAAAATAATATCATTTTATTATCAGTGAGCACGTTTGTTGCATAATAAACATTCTGATAAATCCCAACAAACAGAATTGATATTTCAAAATCTCATCTAAAGCAAATCAATCAACCCAAAAGAAGAGAATACTGTCATGCATTGATCATAATTCTAACAGAAAATTCACAGAAATTTAACGGCCACGTATTTAGGAAAGGGATTTTGAGTTACAATGAGAATATTTTATTGATACAAGTGTCAGGCAGATATGTTTAGAAATCGTTTATTTCAGATAATGCACGATAAAACAAGCCAAGCTCTCACACCCACACTATTTAAAAAACCATGATTACTTTTTGATAAAAACCCTTATCGATTATCAGACACCGTATTTTCCGGTCTAATAGCCGCGGCTTTTTTTCTCAGATTTTAATCCTGCTGCTAACGTATGAATTTTTACCGTTTACAGTTCTTTGCTGACTATAAGCAAAAGGGTTTTTCCAAAGGCTTTATCTCTGCTGCTGATAAATGTATAACACAATTTTTTGAAAATTTAGGTGTTGCGGCTGATAGAAGGGTGAGCTCTACACGCCGGAAAATACGGTAATTCAAATATAGAGCTTAAAGACGTTGTAATAGAGGTCTGGAAGCTAGCCAAGTTTGATGAATGTAGAATCTATTTAAAATAAAGCATCACAGAAGCACATTGCCAACGGTAAATGGATAACGGTTGGCAACGAGCGAACTGCATACCCGACTGAAGTTTCTTGTTGAAATGAGATAGAACAGAAAACCCTTTATGTAAATTATACAGCGTCTCCATCCATTATCGCTCAAATCGCCTAATTAATCTTTCATTAACTAAATTTCATATTGAGATATTTTATCAATAATTGAAATGAGAATAAGATTTTAGAATGCAAATTAATAAGCGAAATGTTCTTTATTCATGTAGGGGTTTGTGTTGCAATTAGTGGTGATTCAAATATCACACGCAATCACGATCTGTAACTAGTGTATATGACGACTCTATTTGGGCGGTAAGTCCACCAGAATTTTCTTATCATTTTCCCTACTTCGAAGCGAATCTACTTTTTTGATTAAACTGATGGCTCTTACATGATGCAATGTGACAGACTCTTGTTGTAATTAACTAGTTATGATAATTTTACGATTAGTTTCTTTAGTCGCTGATATGTATTGATAAAACTACTCCCATAATTATAAGAAAAGCCATCATTTACACTTAAAAATAATTTTTTTGTTTCAAGCATCGATTAAACATCACCACATTTAATTTTATTGACAAGAGACTAAATCAAGGATTTCCGCGAAATGAAATTTGCTCGGTTATGGATAGAAACTATGCATCAGCATTGGCTTGATCCGGTTCAACAATCATGCCAAATTTCTTTTGAAACAAAGTGATATGGTGCATATATATATTCCTTCAATTATTATCCAGGTTGAAAAATTTCAGGACCATACTAGAAGTGGTTGCACTAATATTGTACTAGGCTCATAGAATTCAATTAAATTCAGAATATCTTCAAGGCATCTATCGAATTTACCTGACTAAAAGAAAAATATTGTCGAATCAAATATTTTATTGCCGAATTTTAGTAATTGACAAGAATCCAATGTTATATTTGACCTGGAATTTTCCGTTCTTTCATAGATGTTGTATTTTAGACTAAATAGTATTGATATCTCAATTGTTTATCATTCTTTTTTTATTTCACAATTAAATTTACTTTATGAAAATATTTTAAAATGCTAAATTATAAATAATATTAGTTCCAGTTTTTACAAATTTAATTCGGTAAACGAATGATATATTAATCTAAGAATAAATAAAATTTCATGTTTTGTTTACAAATTTTGATGTATGGGGCGTTCTATTTTTCAGATGTAAACTGTTCTTATAAAAATATTATTTAAATAGCTTTTACATCTCTTTTTAGCCCTAGTTATAACAATTTGCTAGGAGTAGTGCCCATTTTTCTATGCAGTCTGTAACATCCGCATGATGCACAAATCTTACATATTCACGCAAAAACTGTTTTCTGATAATATCGATCTGAAAAATAAAATTTATATATTTAAACAATCTTCGACGGCATTAAGAGACAAAACAAACTGATGGAGAATGCTTGACTGAATTCCCAGGGTGGATAAGTCTAACCATTAGAAAACTCGAAAATTTTGAATATTATAACCAGGAAAGAAAACAAAAACTAAAAAAACAGTCTAGGGTCTGTTTAGGACACAGGTTCCCGAGGGGGGAATTGGATATTGAAAAGGGGGTAATTGAGAATCCAGAGAAAAACCCTTGTTGTATGATTTTAAAACGAATTAAGGATTCCAACAGATGGCCAATAAATTAGTATAATATAAAATATATATATAAAAGAATAACAGATTTAACGGTTACCAAAAATTTCACATGTTTTCTTGGATATTTGATAGTTTTCTCATAGAAGCTATTTTTTATGGCCCTACGTCATCACGAAATCAAATATTTAAAATGAAATGATATCTCAAAAATTGTCATATATTTGACGGGTATGTATTAAAGTACCTAGAATATTAATGTAACAAAAACCAGATGACTGAATCTATATTAGGATGAGTCTGACATAAGAGAAGTTGATAAGCGCGCGCTGGCGATCAGTAGGAATGAAAAAGAGAAGAAATCCTCTACTGACTTATCAGAGTCAACAGCAGTACTCTTCATCTGTAAACTATATTTATGAGTGATAATTCTTTGAAGTCATAGTAACTGTTTTTTTATCATAGTTTGTTTAAGAAAAAAACAACGCATCTATATCAGGCAAACAAAAACACATGTACGACTCAAACATACAATTTATCGGTTCAAACGCCTCTTATTACAAGGATATAACCTCGTTTTGTTTCAGTATATACAGCCGTGGCAAATCAATTTTCCAGTCGGGTGTGCATGCTGTCGAAACCATGCACATGATTTTGTAATTATATAAATTTTGTTGGAATATTAACTGATTAAAATTCTACAGCCTCAGCATAGACTGTAAAATTAATTACACAATTTGGAAAAATCCCTGACAACCTGTGTAAATATATTGAATAAATTTTTGAGTTTAAAAACGGTAGAACGATAAAAACTCATAACAGAAGCAGTCATCGAAACTAAGAAAAACGAAAACCACTAATTGTGTCTAGAATTTAACTACTGCTTGTACTAAAATGCTAAAGTGAGTGAGATATAAAAATTTTTATTTTAAATATCTGCATTTAAGAAGAAAATTCGACAATCCAGTATTTAGTTTTTGATGTATGTATTTATACACTCTTCAATAAACAGTTCCTTACCATTGTGCTTAATTTGCTAAAAATTTTTTTTTCAAATTAAGCCTATAAGGCTGAAAGATCATTTGAATAAATGTTTCATGGTTAAAACGACAAAGGTTTATCATATTTTCAAGGACTCGAAAAAAAGTATCAAAAGCAGCAAATTTTATGAAAGATTTTATCCTCTACATATCAACAAGAACATGATGGTATACGCGCTGCTTATAATTTTTCGTTTTTAATCCCCAAATCTGGTAAGCCAAACACAATCGTAAATGAGATAATATTGCTTGTAGCTGAGAAGGTAATAAAAACTGTTCTCAATCATAGTCAAATATCATCAACAATTTATCTGACTAACAAATCTAATAAATGGCGAAGAACGTTGGTGTGTAACTTTACGAGTATATTAAACAATGCAAATTTTCTACTAAACTCGATGAATCAAATTCACCCAAACAAGGAAGCATGACTCAACAGATATGTTCGATTCATACTTGACGAAAATATTAGTGAAGAGATTATTTGTTAAAAATTTAGAAACCGAAACCAAGGGTGAATCTATATTTGATACTTGTTAAAGTTAATAAAGACAAAGAAACTCCTAATCATAAAATTTTCTAAGCAATTACTGATGGTGCCTGGCTATGATAGGGCTTTACCACCATGCATTTAATGTGCACCTTTAAATTGGAAATTAACTATTGTGCTTTCAATAAACTCTTTTATTCATCCTCACAATATGATATCAAAAAATATCAGAAAACGTTTGCATATTTGGCTTTATCGCTTCATTTGTTCAGTCAATAAGATTAGAAGCTGTTCATTGCAAGACATATTTATAGCAAACTTTGTGGCGAAAGTGATTACTAATATAATCGTTTTCTACTACACGCCGAAGTTCGTTAGCTATCAAAAATAATTTGTTAGAATCGTTTTTAGGCTCTTTAACTCCGTACTGGGCTTACTTGAAAACAAGGATATTAATCTGCATCAAAGCTTTATTAAATCCAAAAATGTCATAGCTTATTTGACAGGCCTATTTGAGATATTCAACTCTAACAATATACTATTGAATGATGAGTAGTTTAATTGTAAACAAACCAAAAACGTCTTGGTTGATTTCGTTGGAGAACTTTTTAAGTTAGAACGAACGTTAGGAGGAGACGAATACAACCCTTTTCTCATATTATCATATGTAAATGCATAACAGTAAACCATATGTATTTTGTCAATTATTGGACAATTTTAGACAGATTATACTGGACTATTCAATGATATTTTAAACACGGTTATATCTAGTTGTGGATTAGATCCTTTCGCTAATGCAAAACAACAGAATCGTCAAATATACAGGGTGACCAAAAAAGTGACACCTTTTTTGTTTGCATGATAAATCTCGTAAATCTAAGTCATGTTTTGAAATTTTATTTTAAAACCTCTATAGCATATTTTCTTACTATACAGTAATTTTTTACTTATTTGTCTCATAGTTTTGCGAGGTATCGTAATCAACAATTTTTAGTCATATCATCAAGCATAAAATACCACGTTAACGATGAGATATTACAATTAGTTCATCTTATTCTTTTACTTACAGGGTTTCTCGATAAAAATGGAATATTTGTAAATTGAATTTGAATTTTTGTTAATTGAAATGGAATATTGGTCATTAAAAATGGAAGTAAATAAAAATATAAAACTAAACAAATAATAATTTCCCAGAATTGTCAGAAAATTCGAATGGAAGACTAACATATAAAACCATATCAAACGAGTGCCGTCAGCATATAATCAACGCAATATCTCACAATAACTCTTTAACGGCAGTTTCGACAATGTTTGATGTTGATTTATCCACAACTCATAGGATATGGAAAGGATATAAACAATCAGGAAAAATTGCGAAAGCACCAAAGGACGGGAATTGTGCAAAATCATTAAACAGCACCCAAGAGTGTATTTTGTGCGACATCGTCGAAGATAATTGCTCTCTCACCGTAGAAAATTTATAAGATCGATTTTTCAATGCAGCAAACATACGAATAATTAAGAACACAGTAGCGCGATATTTAAGAGTATAATTACTCGCTTAAAAAGACAAAATTTATTCCCGAACGACGAAACATTGCAAGCACAATCCAAGAAAGACATGATTATATCATCAAATCAATCGAATACTCCGCCAGTAATAGATTCATCCTGATTATCGATGAAACATGATTTAACGCTTAGATGAGGCGAAATTATGGACAAGCAGTTGGTGGAAACCCACTGAAAAAATAAAAAATGTCAAATCAAAGTATATAATAGTTTGCTCGGCCATATCCAGAAATTCGATTATGTTCTTTCAGGTCTCAGATAGGGCTCTTAAAAATGACCTGTACATGGACTTCCTGTCAAATTTAATGAATATTCTTAATGAAAAAAAACTGACAAACGTGGTTTTCATTATGGATAATGTCCCGTTTCATAAACGGGGCGTCGATGAAAAGTTTGATCACAGCTTGAGTCATGAAGTGTTTTATTTACCTCCTTACACCCCTTTCATGAATCCAAGAGAGAACATGTTCTCTCAGTGGAAAAGTATTGTGAGTAGATTCCGACCAAACTCCCACAATGATTTAATGAATCAATTCCAAACGGCAACAAATGTAATAACGGCACAGAACTTGACAAATTATTTCGAACACATGGAAAAATACTTCCCCGATTGCGTTAGAAAAAATGAAATAATTGATTGAAAAACGCAATACCTATATTTTGATTAAAAATATTTCATTTCATTTTTTTTATTGTAAAAATANCTGATTAAATTCTATTGCAATTCACTCCCCAGCCAAAAAAACATTCGCCAAACTGATTATCCTGTATAATGTTTTTACCATCCTCATCTTGGTTAATACATTCAATACGTTTATTGAAGTAAACTATCATTTTATATCAACTCTTTAACAAAAATTAGGTGCGATCGATTGATCACCAAACCAGGAAGTGAAAATCAGTTCTTGATCCAAACTAAGTTATAAAATATTAAAATTTATAGAAAGTAGTGTTTCGATATTTTTCATGACGTGATTCAACATAACCAGTTGGTTTTTCTGGAATCAAGGCTTTTTTACAATTTTATGTTTGGTATCGTCGAAATCTTCCAAGACGCGTGAGTTTTGTTCAAGGAAATACAATAGTTCTAGAATTTCTGATGAACTTTTCAGAATATCTTCTTTAACACTGAATTAAAGCATGAAATACGTTGAATACTTGGGATCGATGGAAAATGACTTGTTAGTGTGCAACAACTCTTGTATTGCATGCGCACGTTGAGTAACAGCCAAATAATTGTTTTTAATGAACGTCCCAATGCCAGCCTGATCACTCAAACGACATTTAAGTTTTTCTGTGATTAAATTACTTACCTAAATCGTTATGAAACAATAATTTATAATCTTTGATTTTGTTCATTTCTTTGGTCACCACTGCGACCTATAGTAATTAAAATATACTCGATCGCGCTGCTCACGAATCCGGATATGCCTCTTCATAGCCTCGCATAGTCGACACGATGGGGAGTTTTTTATCGATATTCGGTTTTCGTTAAAGGTCTCATTCCGCAACAGTGTGCTTTCTGATAGAGATATCTGTGTGTCATTTCCAGTCATATATGTCCGATCCATGGCTGAGAGGTTAATCAACGAACCCGAACTTCCACAAGGGCAGGCGCGAACAATTCTCCATGAGCGCGCAATTCTGCATTAATTCGAGTCTGGGTTCTTATACGAACGTTAAACAATCTCTTGGTTTGATTTTATAAATTCTTGTTGTTAAGTAATTTGAGATTTGGCGAGGCTGTACGAATAAACGATGTATCTGTACGGCAACTGACAAGACCGCAAAAACGAACCATTTTAAGAATTTATGTGAAATTAGGAGATTGGAATTGGCCAGCTGTAATAAACTGGTTTTTCCAATGATTACGACCCATGAACTGAATCTTTGTCATATCGACACAGGCACAAAGGACTACACCTCAACATTCGCGGTCATCAACTCCTGTCACGCGTGTTCTTATTGCCAGACAACGAGTCTCGCCTCCGTTGTTTATAGCAATCTGCAACTACAACAATATTTGCTTATTATTGCCTAACGTTTTAAATGAGGTAGTATTATTATGGACTTCTAAAGGCGCCGAACAAAGATGTTTCGATTTCTATGGTGAAATGGTTTTGGACCTTTTGGTACTTTAGTTTACAGGGTATTGCAATTCTATATTCAAACCATTGAACTTCTATATCGACACTACCGGGTTTTGCGACCAATAATGGCATTCGTGACGACCAATAGCTGCATTTTTTTAAATAAATTTGTGAACATAAAAAAGAACTGTATCGACGAAGATGAAAAAGTTATATGTTCAGCATGCATGTACAACATGAAAAATAGCTACCATTTTTTTCGAATATGTGCCTTAAAGAACAAGGCATTCTTAGAGACTAAAGTTGTGCATATTTGAAAATAAAACTGCATCTATTAATTTAAAGTGTTTTTTGTTACTTCTTTTGATTTTCTGTTAAATTCCTTGTCACATCTCCCTTTATTCATCGACACAACCCGCTTCTTTCGATGAAAAACCAGGTAAGGGTGACTATTTTTTACGTTTTACGTGCATGCTGAACTTAAAACCTTTTCATTTTCGTCAATACAGTTCTTTTTTATGTTCATAAATTTATTTAAAAAAGTGCCGCTATTGGTCGCAAAACTCGGTAGTGTCGATACAGAAGTTCAATGGTTGGAATATAGAATTGCAAGGAGTGGAATATAGAATTGTATGGAGGGGAATATAGAATTGCAAGGAGGGCAATATAGAAATGCAATACCCTATAAATAGATTACAAAGATTATTAAATAGTTTGCCAAGATTGTTGAATAGATCGAAAAACCCTATAATTTTCCCATATGTTAACATTTAAGTATGTTGTATTACTGGCATAAACAGAAATTGACTCATTAAATCTAATATGTAAAATGGCTAGTTTATTCATAATGAATCATCTTGGTCGAGATCGTCTATC
>JWZT01002217.1:191914-223234 GCA_000827895.1 Thelohanellus kitauei
CTTACATAATTCTTCACTAGTTTATAATTGAATCGGTCTAATTCAGTGTTTATAGACTACTTGCTAACTAAAATTAACTCAGTCATATGTTGCTTTCTTTTAAATGAAGAATATACAATTAGAATCTTGTCATGAATTTTGCAATGAAACTTAAAATTAATAGGGAGGCTCGCATATTTAACAAATATTGGATGTCGAAATAGTTTGGTACTGAAGTCTAAAAGAAAACAGTATGCTTGTTGTGGAGTCAAAGTGTTTCCGTGTTGAACGAGAGAATCATTACCAGCCATTATGTGACAAAACATGCAAACTATGGCAATATTTTATGAGCAGAACAACGACAAACAAGAGATATAATTGGACAGAAAGCTTGTAAAGCAGAAGGATTTCTCGATACAATACAACATGGAGCAGAAAGCAGCTATTCATTCCAGTTTTTAAGTCGCATAAAACATTACTAAGCACAGAAAATTTTTGTAGAAATAAGTTTGTCGAGGACAATTGTTGCAAACCGAATTGAAACAATTGAGTAAGATGTGAACTCACAGCTGAAAATGCGTATACATTCATTTCAGCTCTTTTCACTGATATTTAATGAAAGCACTGATATCGATGACTCTGCGCAGTGACTGATATTTGTAAGACGAATTTCAGAAAAATTGGAAATAGCAGAATTTCTGTGAATGGAATCAACGAAAGACAGTATTGCCGGAAAAGATATTTTCGAATTTGTGGAAAATGCATTGCATATAAATTGAATTACAATGGCAGAAAATGGACAGTATTATCACAGATTGTTCTCAATCCTTAGGAGGAAAGAACGTTGATCTAATGAGGAGACTGAATGACCTCGTTGGAGAGATCGATTTCAACAAGCAATTGATATTTTTTATTGCGTATAAAAGACCTAGAAATTAAATTCAAAGGTGTGTTTGACATGAAAGATGTCACGTATCCACTTGTGAAAATTATTAATTTTACCAGGTAAAAGAGGTTGAAACCAGACAGCTGATCAGACTTTACGTACCTTAAGGTTCGGATCATAGTGATATCCTGTATCATATAGATGTATGCTGGTTGGGGTTGGGAAAATTTATAGGAGGGTTAGGAGATTTGACAACAGAAATTTTACTGTTTTTGGAGATGACAAGTAATATTATAGGATATTTGTAACTCAGCGAATCACAGTGGCAGTCAGATGTGGGGTTAAGGTTGATCTCGTTTAACATATGGAAGAGCTAAACACCTAACTTCAAGGGAATGGTATTGTTTCTCACGATATGTACTCAACAGTGAGAGCAACAAAGTTGAAGAAAAGCTGTTTTATCGACAGTTCAGTCATAATATCACAACGCAATTTCTAAAACTAATAAATATTTCACTGAAGATTACGACGATAGAGAAATACACAGATATGATATCAACACTAGACGATGAATTTACTCTTCGTTTTGATAACTCCAAAAAATGTTCTGCTAAGTTTAATATCTAGTCATCCCACTGTGCTAGTGATTATGAAAAGGCACTAGGTGCTCTACAAAAGAACTATTTTATCTGCAGTGTGACTACTTTGAAAGAAAAATTCCAATCTAAAACCATTTAAAAATTTTAAGTGTCATTGAATGAGTCGAGTTTCTCAACTCAAGAACGATGACACAGAAACTATTTGTTCTGTTGGGCTTTACATTCATATATGGAAAAACATTTTCGACCATAAACACTAACAATATGAAGATACGTTCCTATAAAAATGATGTAAACGCTCAGTGTTTTCTGAGAATTTCTATTTAACATATGCAGCCAAAGTTCAAACAAGTTGTTAATAACTTTGATCAACCACAAATATATTGTTAACTTCAGTATTTATTGAAGTAAATAACGTTAAATTGTTTAGATATTTTTTGGTCCATATATTTTAAACTTTAAACATTACATCAACTACAAATTATGCATTGCACCATTTGTGGATTGGGAAGAGCTAAACACCTAACTTCAAGGGAATGGTATTGTTTCTCACGATATGTACTCAACAGTGAGAGCAACAAAGTTGAAGAAAAGCTGTTTTATCGACAGTTCAGTCATAATATCACAACGCAATTTCTAAAACTAATAAATATTTCACTGAAGATTACGACGATAGAGAAATACACAGATATGATATCAACACTAGACGATGAATTTACTCTTCGTTTTGATAACTCCAAAAAATGTTCTGCTAAGTTTAATATCTAGTCATCCCACTGTGCTAGTGATTATGAAAAGGCACTAGGTGCTCTACAAAAGAACTATTTTATCTGCAGTGTGACTACTTTGAAAGAAAAATTCCAATCTAAAACCATTTAAAAATTTTAAGTGTCATTGAATGAGTCGAGTTTCTCAACTCAAGAACGATGACACAGAAACTATTTGTTCTGTTGGGCTTTACATTCATATATGGAAAAACATTTTCGACCATAAACACTAACAATATGAAGATACGTTCCTATAAAAATGATGTAAACGCTCAGTGTTTTCTGAGAATTTCTATTTAACATATGCAGCCAAAGTTCAAACAAGTTGTTAATAACTTTGATCAACCACAAATATATTGTTAACTTCAGTATTTATTGAAGTAAATAAGGTTAATTGTTTAGATATTTTTTGGTCCATATATTTCAGCATTACATTAAATACAATTTATTCATAGCAGCGTTGGTGGATTAATATCTGATTAAGGTATTAATTTGTTAATCCGGCTCGCCATGTGAAGATTTTGCCCACCACTGAACTAGATAAATGGAGTCGTCAAAAACCGGGCGTATCTGAAAATTCACACAGGGCATTAGGATTCTGATAAATATTTTAATAACTGACTGATTTCGTTTCATGTGTTACCAGAATGTTTACTGCGACCCGAGTGTAATCATTTGGTACCTCGGAACGAATTGCTATGATGGGTAGAGGTCCTATTTGTGAATTTTATTAGAACATCGCTAAAAACGAACAAAAAAGCTCCCATTCGATCGTTCTTTTCGTAAAACACTTCACTTTCTGATGTTACAAACATAATTTTTATTCCTTAAGAAAATACATTAACATATCGAGGGAATCTGGTCAAGTAGTTAAGGGTTATCTATTTTGAAAATGTTCATGAAGAAAACTGGAATCTAGTTTGCGAAATTTCGAAAAGAACATTAGCTCTTTAAAACAAAAAATTCTCGGTGGCTTTTTGTTTGCGTGTGAATCAAATTGCATTTTTAAGACCTTTAGCACCCATTTTTAATCTTTCATGATTTAAATATAGCGAACGGTATTTAAACAATAATTAAATAATTTTTTTGTGTAAAACAAACACATCCAAATCATTTTAAAATTTCACGAACACAAAGTTTTCACTTTAATTAAATCAACGAATGGTTTATTTGTATAATGCTTTCCAAGGTTATAAATGTTCGCAGTGACAAGGAAAATCAGTCACCATATTTTAAAGGCCATTAACAATGTAAAAAATATTTTAAATTCCTGCACAACCTAGAATAAATATATTCCCTGTAAACAGAACAAGATAGTAAATTTAATTGAGATTTGATTAGGCATATTCTGAGGTGTTATTGAATACACTAGGTATACTATAATCTGTGAAATTATTCATTCATTTCTTCCATTTTTAGATCGTACATTTTTATAAATATTTAAAATTGTTAATCAAACTTATTTTACTCAACATAACCACCGACAAGAGTTTTATTCATCAAATAGTTCTAAACTTCTTGACAGATTTCTTTTTTCGATTTCAGAGTCTGTTCAAGCATTCATTATCTTTTATTTTTGACAAATAAATCTGCTTCTAGCGAAATATAAAATGTCGATCCTTAACAACAGTAACATGTGATTAATTATAAAAATAGACGTAGTGAAAAATTGAAAATATGAAAGAATAGTTTGAAGATACCGATGAATCAAAAGGAAAGAGGAAGGTCAATTATAAATGAAGATTTACTTGACAAGGTATTTGTGGCTGAGTTTTAAACGTTTCCTCAATCAGATTCAAACATTATCGGCCCTTTTGACGATCTAATATTCTTCAAAATCGATTATAAAAATAGTGAACCCCACAATTCAGATCAATGATCATTTTTACTTCGTAAACGCCAGCATAGTAGGACATATATTTTTGAAAAGGGAAGAAGTCAATTTATTTCACACTGGGATTTCTGATGGAATTTCAACCTGAAAGAGATTTACGAAGTGTCTACGACAGATAAAAAATTAACAATAACTGCAAAATTGTGAATTTAAGCGTTGCATATTCGAAACGATGGAATTTCCTGATATGATTTTATTCTCAAGATATCTTGATAAAACTTGAGATTGATGGAAGGTAGTAATATCAACCCAACGTTGTATATTGTTCGACGCCATAAGGATAAGAGTTTTTTTACTGCACTAGTGGCTTTCCTGTTGACGAAGTAAAATATTAAAGTTGATAAAGTAATGGACATTGTGTTACACCCATTTGATTTAAATACACTATTTTCCAGTCTATAGGCCGCGATTTTTTCTCAAGATTTGAACTTTGCGGCTTATAAGGGTGCGCTCTATACACCGGAAAATACGTAAATGATTCATCTGAAGGTAACCTGAAATATGGATTGAAAGATTTAAAATAAGGCTCAAACTAATAATAATATAATAATCGTTAATTAATTATATCAATATCTTCAGCCAGGAATAGCTTTGGCCGAGTAAAATGCTCTATTTTTTGCTTTATTGTCATAGAAAGTATGCCGTTAGCTAAATATTATGAAAGCTTAACTTTTGTAAAGATCTACGAAGAATAAAACGAAGCAGCACACCAAGGTGACTGGTTAAATAAGAGCAAACTTGTAAAGGATATCATTAATGATATTTCTAGCCAGAAATAACCAAAATTATCAAGGATGTATGCAATAATAAACGGAGAGACGGTCAATCCAAAATTTTGAATCGATGACAGTCTGATATTATGAGAAATATACATTCCGTACCCCAAAGAAATTGACGACGAGGGCGTCACGTATCTAATCGAAGGCCACAACCCGCAATTGATCATCGATACCCCATATGATCTTAAAACCTGAAGAACAATCGAACACTTACCACAATAACGTAAGGGACGGCAAACGTCAATGAAAATATCGAGTGAGCAACGAGACAAATTACTGTTCCAAGTGAATCTGTTAACATTTAAAATGTAAACACCAGAAAATTTCGCATCCCGTTTTACCAATAATGAAGCCGTTAATTAACACGAAAAATATCGCAAAGATGGGTCCAAAACTGAACTCAACGATAATTTACCTTATGACAGCATTGGCCGACGTTGGATCATATCCATATTTCAACTCGTAATAGAGACTGAATTTTAGAAAATTATTAAATGGAAAGATGGTTTGAACAACCTTTCACAAAAATAATTGATAAACTTTTGTTCCAGATCTTTAAGAATGTTCTTTAAAATAAGCAGCATTTAAAATTTCATAAATTAATACAAAAATATCAACGATTTAAGGAATAATGAACTCCGAAATTTAAACAAAATGCAGATTTATCGGAAAAGGGTGGATGAAGATATTCAACGAAATATCACACTATAAACAGATGGTTACACGATGATAGCATATAACGATATGCAAAATGAAAAGATAAATGCCCCTTCTCTTGAACAATATAAAAACGATATGATGTGGAAATTATTTTACACGAATTTCAACTTTAAAATTTGTTAAAGTTGATTTTTGTTTCTTCTCGCTAAACATTTAATTTTTACACAACATATTAATTTGTTAGATTTATATAATCGAATGAATTTAATTAAACTAACTATAATGTTTTCAGACAAATAGAAGAAAATCGAATGCGATGACCTTTAGAGTTTTAGAAACAGTTTTCATCATCGCATTTGTTCGTTAAACTTAAGATAATGTTGAGACAAAGTCGAAAAAAATAGCTCATATATCACGGAGAAAGTCAAAAGTTTGAATCAACCTCTTAAAATTTTAATACTGGAGTAGGAAGATATTTTATATTACGATTCATTATTTTAAACATCAGTTCAAAAAATGTTGAAGATACATGTTTTGTAATCACAATAGTAAACTGGGAGTTGAGATCTTTTGCTCAACCTCAATACGATGTCTTCATATTGAGAAAATAAAAAAAAGACTGAAAATAATGCCTGTGAATTGTAAGATTATAAATGTTGAGTTAAATCATCTTAAAAAGTTTGAGACCTTCCTTTTGGATACATGTAAAAAAAGAAGAACATATGGCAAAAATATATCAATGATCGACTGAAGCGGTAAAATAAATCTAACACCGAGGTGAAAAGAAAAAATCTTATCAATCCATTATTATGATCGCCGACATTTGATGAGACCCAACTGATTTATTGTAAATGCAAGAGTACATACGGTGAGATTGAATAATAAGAACTGAAAGGAATGGAAAACAAGAAACAAAACAAACACGAAAGCCAAAACGTCGATGAAAATTCCCCAAAACTTCTGAATGAAACTGAGCCTATGTTGCTTTAAAGTTACTTGAGGAGTTTTCTTCAGACGAATCTACTTTAAAATATGTCTTACGAATCAATGTATCCAGAGGTGAACGTCTTTTGTCAAATATTTGCATGACACATGATAACAGATGAGATACAAGACATATAATGATCGCTGCATTGAAATATTCGCTTTACATATTCCTATAACAAGAGCGGCGACGTCTAACGGTGCAAGAGTGTGGAATTTTTTTAGAAACTGGACATACATTCCATGTGAAAAATAAATGGAAAAAAAGTATATCTGGTGTATATAAAATTCGAACCAATGACGAAGTAGCCATTTGTATACTCATAACTATTGTGAGATAGGATCCATCGAACCATACAACGGCGTATTTTGTCAATGATATTTGCAGAGCTTCTGATCCGATTCTACATTAGCAACAAGGTTTACCCATACATTAAGCGACCAATCATCAAGACTGAAAATAAATTTCTGCCGATTCCAACACAGAAAATGATCTTAATAATTTTAAAAATTACTTGTCCAATAAAACAACAGAGGGTAAATAGAGTTGTTGATGACCTACCATAATACAGTGTATTTTACTGATGCCCCAATTTTTCAACAATTAGACCACTTATAACAGGAAATATGACGTTCGGCATCGAGTAGAAAGAGGAGATAGAGTTGTACTGAACCTCTGTAAGGTGCATATTCTTTAATTAAACATTACCAAACTTCCACGATGATGTCTTGTAGAGGGATGAAGATATCAGAACAGTAACGAACGCCTGGGGATTAGGTAAATCATTTTAATACTTTAAAAAATGACGGAAAAATCAGTATAATACAACAAAATAGACTGATGAAAAAGCACCAAGTTACTGCTTTAAGCAGCCTGAAACAATTTCTATTTATTAAAACAGTAACTAAATCGTGGGGAAGGGGCATACTTTTAAACCCTCAGGTCTTTTGCATTGTTTTATAGATTTTATAAAAATATCTCTCTATCCTGAAGTTTTTTTTATTGCTGAAAATATTTTTTAAATATGAGAGTAAAAAGAGCTAAGAATCAGTATTCGAAAGAATGAATTAACGATTAAAACTATTTAGAGGATGGGAAAAGGCAAATATAAAACGCAACTCTAAATAAAATCATGCTCACCAATTATGAAATGCCACAATTTTTTATTATTTTGGATAAATTTCTGGAAGAAATAACAACCTATCAAGTTTTGATAAAATGTATCAGATAGTGTGAAGGTTTTTCGAAATATAACTACAAATTGGCGAGCTTCGTATCCTTTTAAATGAATGTTTGTTTATAACAGTGAAACAAATAAACGGAGTGTCACATTTTGAACAAATAGGCAGATAATATGAAATAGGAGTCTGGAAATACTATTTGATATTTTGTTAGAAAACGTCTCATTTGTGTTTTGTGATATTTAACTCAAGTAAATTATCTCCTGATTTTAAATGTCTGATGAATTAATCATATTCTTAATACGTGTTAAGCTTCTTCTGAAACAATAAAGCAAATAAAGTACCATCAACAACAGACTAAAACTAGAATATAGAGATGAATTATTGATTCAGATAGTTTAATTTGTTTCAGCTCGAGGTTTTCAACAAATGCCAAAATGATTCAACCTTAAAAAATGAAAGTATCAATAGTGGAATTAGGCCGACTGAAAAATAGCGTGGAAACATGAATGACCATTGAAATATTACTCTTTACAAACACATTCCTGAAACGCAGAGTGTAAATTTGAAGCGCTACAAACATTGACATGTTTATTGTATAAAAAATGTATCCTATTTTACTCAAATCAAAAAGTTCGCAAGTTTCATCCATAGAGCTCCTAAATGTGATGGAAAATAATATCAAAAGTTTTTAATGAGAAGTAATCCTGAATTGAATGCCATTCTTTGAATAAATTACGAATCGTAAGAAAGGGATTAAAAAGCTACCACCGATCAAAAGAGATAGTTTGATTAAATACTAATTTACAGCATTTGTAATTTAATTTCGCCCAAATCTGGTTTGATAAAACGTCTGAAATTCAACTTCGCGAATGGAAATGTTCAATCTCGCCATAATCCGGTCTTTGCAAAATAGCGAAATTTCAACCTCTCCAGTAAAATGTAAATTGATTAAACTTTGAACAAATACAATTTCAATAAAGTTTTTATATATTTCTAAACATTGAAGAGAACTTGAAATTATATTTTTACCACCGTATTCACCCCAACTCAGTCCTTTTGAGTTACTGCTTTCAAAATGGCATCAAATTATCAAAACATCACCTATTGCATCAAACTCGACCGATTTTTTGACCAATATAAGGAGAGTTTCAAGGCGTATTACGGAGTAAGACTGCCAAGAACTTTTACAGGAGGCTCTCGGACATTCATTAAGGTCGCTTTAAAAACTTAATTTAACCTATGTTTTTCTTAAAATTATATATGTTCGAGTTTGAATTACTTGACATTTTACTGGAGAACTTGAAACTTCACTATTTTGCAACGACCGGATTATGACGAACTTGAACATTCCCATAAGCGAAATTGAATTGCCGACGTTTAGTCAACCTGGATTTGGGCGAAATCGAATTACAAAATGTGTAGTATACACTTTTCTTCTCAAATCATTTATACTTTGTTAATTCGATTAAATTTTTAGAGATTTGTATCTCACGATTAAAACAAATAATGCATAAATTGAATGTCAAGAAGTCAAATATCTAGTAAGATTTTGCCGAATCAAGTGTTCGATGATATGGGCTTATCAGAGTCTAGGTGAAAAAAACTAACGAGCATCGAATAGAAGTCAGAAACCTAACTGCGATTTGATAAAACTTACACACTAGTCAGTATCGAGTGGTATAATAAGTAAACACGAGTTTAGAAGATAACCACTAGCTGACGTTTCAATAATAATTTTAAAATCGTGAACCATCATAAAATAACCAGACATAAATCTATTACGAAAGTGGAGAACCTCAGATAATTACGAAATAATTAAAATGAAAAGCACATGAATAATGTAAATACGATTAAAAAATTAAAATGAAATAAATTTATCATAAAAATGTTAGTTGTCATTTTTAAACTCGGGGTTTAAAAAAACAACATAAAATCATCATCCAACAGCTTAAAACATATATATGTCCGATTTAAAAAATAAATATAACAAAAACACAATCAATTGGTGTGACTGTGAAAAAGATTAGTGACTTTGCAAGGGATTCTCAACAGACAGACACTGTGATAGATACTTTGGAGACTTTTCGATTATGAGGATATAGATTTTTCATGGTAAAAATAAAGCAGGGTCAATTACCTCCGTTTACGAGACATAGTAAGATGACAAAAATGACTTTATCAAGCGTCGAGCCTCGGGACTCGTAAACTTCAGTGACAGGAAGATCCATCAATGGCCTTGAATCATCATTTTGACTTTCTTCCATTGGGGAACGATTAGAATACTAATACTATCTTATTACTCGACCGAACTCGTTGGCGAAAGATTTAGTACTACAAATTGCACGAATTATGCATTTAGGGGAAAGTGCGATTTAGCCGCAATGTAAGCCACGAAAAGGAACCAAACTTTATAATTTTCTGTCATCATTAACGATGGGGAGAGGTCAGCTATACCCAGTTGTTAAAATCCTTAAAATATTTTAATGAACACAATTCGATACACCACTTCTCAGGAATTGGTATTTAAAAGTAATTTTTGTAACAATAAGACAGTCATGCGCACTCTCACAATGGCAATGTGAAATCGTTGTTGACGAATACAGTCTTTTCACACCGCATACCCTTTGATGTTTATATACCCGCCATTTTACTCAAAAGTTAGCGTTGCAATGATTCACAGCAAATATAGTCATGTAATAGCATTAATGTATTTTTCAAAGGTTAATGCCAAAGGTACCGATTGGGTACTTCATGTTTTAGACGAACCGATAAACAAAGGTGTGGTCAATATTACGCAAGCACACGGAACACTTGCCCTTGTGCCGTTGCTCCCCTTCTAAGCATCGTTTTATTAATATTTTTCCGATTGTTGTCCTTTACTCTGCTTCTGAGGGTTTGGGTATGGTTATCGAAATTGACACCAGCCCACTGGGGAGTTTCTCTCCATACAGACAATGATAATCAGAAAGCAGCCTCAAATGTATTTGTATTTTTCATATGAAAATGTATAGCCATTCTAATTTATGCTCTATTTTTAGGACACCACCAATTTGCCATTTTAACGATTTAGGCTGAATTAAAGAACGATACCACCTTAAGCTTCGTGAACAAAAAGATAAATTATTGTTTATGCAAATATGAACTGATACTTTATCTAATTAGTATAATTTAACAAAAACTGCAAAATGAATTTAAATTTTTTTATTTTACTGCAAATTCGTAGCATATCTTTAACTGAGAACAAAATAGTATCCGTCAGATGTATCAATATAATTTAGTCTAAAAATATAACCTCTCTAAGAACACGTAAAATTCAACTCAACGATCATCTTGGCTTCTCCTCATTCACTGAAATTCAGCAACAAAATCGACAATTCGATTATATTTCCCGCTTAGTCAACCGAATTTGATCTGTTTCTTGATAATTTTTCAAATTAAGAGCTTTCCAGGTGCCCTCTGTGGTATTTCACAAGAACTTGCCATGATCCAGAAATCTTTATTAGTGGTTCACAGTAAAATGATCATACAAGTGTTCCAGATTGTTATAGCTTCGAAGGGAATCCATGATGATTGTCGATCATGGAAGCACATGTGGATGTAATCGAAAAGGATGTGTTTGCTTTTTATTTTCCGTATTTCAACATGAAACAGCTTAAGTTATGCAGCTCGTTCACCTCCACATAATATCCTACTCCACTGGCGGAATGTCCTATGTGGCGCTTATTTTTTTTCAGGTACACACTCATTGATTTCAAATTTATCTCCACGGTCTCCGATTATCATGCTTTGGAACTCACGACTTGAAAAATCTAATATTCTAAAGTATGTTAAAAATAAGATATAGTCGGTTTTGAACTACCAATAATTGTGATAAACTGTATATCGGGTTTTGCATTTAAAAATATATTTTTCTAGAATACAATTCAAACATTAATGAAACGTATAAATATAGGGTTTCCATTAATTATCTCTTACAAATTCCATTTCATTTGGCACATCAGTAAAGTTAGTTTTTATGTTACAGTTGTTTGACGTTCCAGATTTTAACTTTTCCAGAGAAACGTGCATTATTTTTTTTAAACATATCTTGGAACACCGTGTAAACTTTTTTGTCAAAACCTACATATCCTTGGTGGCTATAAATCAAAGGCCTATCTAAACACGCACGCGCGAAATCTAAACACGGTGTTTATTTCCATTTATTTCAGAATGCTATTTGGTATATTTTTGAATGCAGTGTTTTGGCGGTTCAAATGTTGACAAACGGTAGAAATGTGGATACGGTTGAAAATGAACATAAAATTAAAATTTTGACAAAAGTCATAATTTAGGGGTCTACAAACAATGCCACGAAATAAACACGCTTGCGCGACCTTTTGCAGCAGTAAGTTACGTCGATTTCACGGTCTAAACGTTGATGTTTCTGAACAGTAGTTGACTTTCACGCAATCTCGTTGTCTAAAAAAATGAGCATAGAAAATGATTCAAACTACAGAGAGTAATTTTGATTTCCATGGGAAGAAAAGAATTTTGATGGATAGTAAAGAAGTTAAATCGTGTTTGAATATTATTGGTACAGCAGTTACTATTTATATTTCCTGCCTATAATAATTTTGGTAGGCCAATAAATGCCGTAAATCCTATATGCTGAGGACATTTGCAAATAGAAACTCAAATTTAAAGCGGCAATGAACTTTTGTGATGATTTTGATCTTCCGAAAGATGTGACAAATCATATTTAAAGGATTTACTTATAATGAGTTTATATAATCGAAAATTAACTTAACTTTACATCACTTGAATTATTTTGTTCCTTCTTTTTAATAAAGAAATACATAAACGGATGGAAAACTCAATTTTTAAATATCAACCACTGTTCTGAAACATCAAAATTTAAATAATGATATAAACGTAACTTACATAAGTAGTAGAAATGTTCGCACAAGAGTTTTTATTTCGTGGTATTGTTTTAGTCCTCCAAATTATGAATTTTGTCAAAAATTTAATTTTATGTTCATTTTCAACGGTATCCGCATTTCTAGCAGTTGTCAACTTTTAAAATGCCAAAATACAGTTTTCAAAAATATACAGAATAGTATCCTGAAATAAATGGAAATAACCAATACCGTGTTTATACTTCGCGCCGGTGTGTTTAAATCGGCTTATGATTTTTACCGCGAAAAATATGTGGGTTTGTAAAAAAGTTTACACGATGTGCAAGATATGTTAACAAAGAATGCACATTCTTCTGGAAAAGTTAACGATTGGAAAGTCAAACAACTGTTAACATAAAAACTGAATTTTACTGATGTGCGAAATGAAATGGAATCGGTGAGATAATGAAGGGAAACCCTATATTGAAATATTCCAAAGATCTCTGAATTGTATTCTAAAAAATCTATTTATAAATGCAAACCCCAGTATGTTTTATTCCATTAAGCCAGAAGTATATAATTTCTACAATCGTTCTAGTCTGTAGCTTGCTTTTAAAAAAGATTGTCTCTGAAAATTGATACTTCTTGTCGAAATGTTTTGTGGCAGCATCTCCAGGTTAAAGTTCATTATAAAGATCGCCTTAAGCTCATGGATTTAAAGATTCTTCATAATGCAATTAGATCAAAAACTAATTGCTATTAAAGCTCATTTAAATCAAAAATTATTTCAAACCAGCCGATACCATGAATTTTTGATGATATAAAAACTAAATTAAAAAATATAAATTTTTCATCATGGATAATTAACCTCTCAAAACACTAAGGAATCTTACACATACCTGAATATTTTCTCTAACGTTTAAATTATCCTGAATGGTCATTCAGGAAATTTTCAACATCGTTGCCATGGTCATTAAGTGAATTGGTTCTGTTTCTTGGACGAATCTGAAATTGGAGAGCTTCTCAGGTTCCCTCCATTGAATTGCCGTGGTCACCGGTTTCAGGATCCTTGGGAGTTTGGTGATGCTCAACGGTAAGATATGTAAAAAATCTATGTAAATTTTTAGATCTACAACACTCTGTCATTATAATAGATCCTGGGAGAGTGAGTGCGTATTATGCCCATACAGGGTTTGCGGTTCAATTTCGTCGTTTTTAAAAACAGCGCAAAAATAAAAAAACTCATATAAGGTTTAACAAAAGTGGTTTAAGTAATAATTTCATTGTTCAAAGATCGACGAATAAATATCTTCATGTTTCTGTACCAACCGTGTCACAAATATTTCTCAAAGAAATTGTAAAATTCTCTTCAAGAAGATCTCCAATATACTTTTTTATATCTGGAGTCATGTGACAATGATAGTGACTATGCGCCTGAGAAAAGGTGTTACTAGATTAGTAGTAGTATTGTTGAGTTAATGGCTTCCAATGGTCTGGTGACGTAGCGTTACAGTCATTTTTACGGGTTTATTCCATCACTTTTTCTCAGCACTTCCCCCTTTTCGAAACTTGCTGAGAATATTTGACATAGTCAACCTTGGTAAATTCTTATAATTAGATATTGTTGCTATCGAGCTTCCAGATTTATGAGATGCCATAATTCTTGTTCTTATACCTTCATCAACTTTATCGCAGGTTCTGTGGTTATAACTGGATTTATATTTTTGACAACTAAATAATTCCAAATTCATTATTTGGTTGAAATTTTAAGTTATTGGTATGAATGACATTGTCTATTTTCAAAACAACAAAATTTAACCGGACAAAAACGAAATTCAACCGAACATTTGCTAATCAATGATTAAACGACGAAATATTAACCAAAAACCCTGTAATCATATTTCATTATCTCTGTATACAATCTGGCAAATCCTCAGAGAAAAAACACCATTATTTTTTATTTTTGATGCAAGCGGTGAATGTGATTACTGCTACAAAACAAAATAAATTATCAAACTCAGGGTCAGAAAACACACAAGATTGATGTTACAATCAATTTTAACTAATGTGGTTATCATGTGTTTATGCGTGGAAAACTGGAACCTCACAGCATGCAGCAGTAAATTCCCTGCCAAAACTAAAGATACAGAATAGATATGTAACTAGTTGGCTTGATTTCGTAATCGTAGGGGTTTCTCTGCCCAGAGATATGACCAATCGTAGTTTTAGACAAAATATAGCGCTTCAAAGACCATGCGTTCAAAGATGTTAGGTACTGACCCTCCCATAGCTCTATCTGTCAGTTTTATCATTGAACGTTGAGATTGAGTAACAAATTTCATATTTAGTTTGGGGATATTGAAGGTTCCCACCCTAATGGTAAGTATTTAAGAAATAGTATAAAACTCTTTCCCAAACTCTTATGATTTTTAAAGCCTCGAGCAATACGGAAAAGGACGCCACCATGTTAGTCGAAGGACACGTCGTAGCAAAATTAAGATTTATATAGTGCTTATCTTTCCACTTTTGCCATGTTATGAATTCTGAATTGCCAATATCAATTCATTTTCTTGATCGACCAAAATCACTATCTAAGCCAACGTCCGCATGCGCATTTATGGTCATTTAACATGGTTATTCTCAAGTTGTACCTGTTATTGGCACTGACCAAGTTGTCGAAATTGGACCAGATTTCACTGACTTGCTTCAAATCGCTTTCTGCAATCAGGCTGGTGGAGTCTCTGGAATTTCAGATCATCTATAGCGTGTTCAACATGGGCGATACCGATGTCGAAAACGTGGTTTTGACGGACGAGAAGCTACCTTCCAAGGATTTCGCAACCTCTGATGGTCGGGATTTTAAATGGGAGATGATACCTGCTCATCGGAACGTTACTGTAAGTGTCACATACGTGCCCAAGTATTCCGGCTACGTCAATATAACGTCCGCAACCGTGGCCTATAATTTGGCCGGTCGATCGGAAAAGCGAGTTGTGTATTTTCATAACATAGGTAGCCCAAAGCAACTTGATCGGAACTGTTTCCATTATACCATTGAACGAATACTTGAGAACGCAATCCTCTCATTTTGTAAGGAATTTTCACAATCCTAGTTCGGTTGGGTTGTTACAGCCTTATTGCTGGCCCCTTGCTTCGTGGTTCCATATATAAAGTGGCAGAATGTCAAGTATCTGCTCAAAACTACCAAAAAGGGCGTAAAATCTGAATAAACCGCTTAAATTCGTAGATTTTCGTTTATTTGTGACTTGAATGCTTTACAGGACAAACTTGTTCAAGAGGTTTTTCAGAACTTTGGCCTCAACAAACCAAAAAAAGGAGGTTCCTCAGCCAAGACCGAACGCAGATCCGTATTCGCCTTTTCCAAATGGTCAAAATCCGAAAACAGGTGAAATTAATGGTCCTAGGGGCCCGGAACCCACTCGTTACAACGACTGGGAGCGGAAAGGGCGTTGTATTGATTTTTAGAGTCTAAAAGTTTTAGTGTTTACTCTTTCCTCTCGTTCTCATCTCGCATGGTACGAATCCACATCCTCGTTAGGATTACGGCTAGACTGTATGATTACATTGTACGCTGGACGAGTATACGATCTCGACGGTTGGGTGAAAATTGCGCCCAGGATAATTGCGCCCACGAAAATTTCGCAAAACTTTATAATTTAGTTGAAGTAAATTGTTGTATCTTATCATATTTTGGAACGCTGTTTTCAATTAATTCGTAAATATGGTTTGTAATGTATGTAAACTGTGAACCAGATGCAATTTTTCCCTTTAAGACTGTAATTTATTTTACAATTAATGTGTAGTCAGTTGATATATCTAAAAATCTAACTGCATTAATACGTAGAAATACGAATGCCACTAGATACGAGAATTCCGAGATACAGGAAAACATATCAGTGAAATTTTGAGATGCAAACTGTTTTACAGGCGCTAGCGCTAGATTGCAGACTGGAATAATTACTACAGTCTGATTCGTTCATTTTACTTGGTCGAACGGCTAATTAATAGCTCTAGGCGCATCTTCGGTGTTGTGTTTATGTTATTTATGTGATTTTTTTATGTATTTGTGAACAACGTATTTTAATTTCTTCTCTATATGTAGTATCCATACTCTTAAAAATCTCTCTTTCCCTTATATTGCATCTCACAAACACACCGCTGTTACCCGCTTTAGTCTGTCTCTAATGTAAAAACCTGTAAAACCCAATTAAATTTCATATAGGAGTAATCCGTTATAATTTTTCAAGCTTGTACAAAGTCTCTATTTACTATCGCTATTTAAAACGTGTTTTAATCATTTTTATTATCTTGGATTTAGGCTTTTTGTTCTTTTGGATAGATGGAACCGATTAGTGTTATTTTACGCATCGAATCAGTGCGAAATTTCGATTTGAGATACTAGCTCGCGTGCGGAACGAAGTAAACTCATATGTAGAGATATCACTGTATTTAAAATTGAACTTTTTCAAATGATCAAATCAGTTGTTTTCAATTTATGGTCCACAGCAATTTTAGCATTCGACTTCCTAACAAATGGATCAACAGGCTAAATTCTTAGTTGATGTATAGATTATCACATTGCTGGCTTAGAAAAATCTAATTTTATACAAAAAAACAGTCATAAAATCGACACCTGGTATGCATTCTTTGATCAAGTTATGAATAATGTAAAACTTTATAGGGTAATTTTTAATCAAAATATGAATTGGATATAATATAACCGTTCATGATTAAATTATTTCAATCCTGCAGACTTCAACTGCGTCGAGTCCCAAAATAACCTAGAGTTATTAAGATGTCGAATAAAAACATTATGTGATAACAAAGAAGTTGCTGATCCCGTACCGAGGATTCCATATGTTAAAACATCATTTCATGACAATTCAACTAAGGAAGTGAATTATCGTTATTGAAATAAGTGAATAGTGTCACACTTCGATATCGCCCACAGTTCGTACTCTGGAGAAACATTCTGCCGTTCCTTTTGATGTGCCTAGTTTAATTGCAGAAATAGCATCGTATCTCATAGTTCTCAGTCGTTTCAAATTTCCCGACGATTGCAGAACATACGCCAGCTTCTTTTTCAAGTGTTATCTGGTCCAACTAGTTTGCTAAAGTTTTAACTTCGCTATTTAATTCGTCAATTTCTCATTTTGTCTCATACACAACGTTTTAGGATTTAATCGAATATAAATCCCGAGATTGAGATATTCTTTTGGATGCAGCAATAGCTTGGTCGATGGTTCTGATTGCGTCTTGAAGAGCTAAACCGGGGTCAATTTTTCTCAAGTAGTGCTCGAGATAGAGGACTTCTCTTGCCGTGCATTCGAATGAAGGATAACGTAGGTCCACCAAATCTTGATTTTATATCCAAGAGCTCCAAAATCTTCGAAAGCGCCTTTTTGGTAATTTTCCAGCTCCCTTGTTGATCTTTGTGAACTAGGCGCCAACCTCGAAACGAGCAGTCGTTTTGACTTGGTATATGACTCCTGTACGTCGTCGCCTAACTATCTAAAATATTTATGGGCAATCCCATCTAAAAAGACGGGGACGTGGACTATTATTTCCTTCTCTGACGACTTATTTACGGCAGCCATACACTTCTACATATTTCCATAAATATTCTGAGAAGTCTCCCTCCTCGAATTTCTTCAAATTATTTAATAAGGACATTCCCCCGCTACCAATGTAGAATAGTCAATACTAATCTAAATAAAGATTGCGCATGTTCATTAAGGCAGCTTTCTAACGTTATTTGCAATTGGTTCCATCATAATATAAAAAGACTAGGTCAGAATCGTCTTTACTCAGTCGAAACCCGTGTTTCTCGAAACGTGTGCAGATAAAAATTTTCGGAAAACAATTATTAACAATTTATAAGATATTTACCCTTTGATGTATGCATGTATGAAGGTCGATTGTGTCGCGAGCCACAAAGTTTGAGATCACTGGTTAAACCTTATATTTTAAATCGAGCATATGTAATATTGAGAGAGGAACTTATTATTAAACATTAAATAAACATTATTTAAATTTAATATATTTAGGATAAAATATTAATCAGTTTCGATTAAAGTATTAAGGTGGCTCATATTTAACTTGATCCAAGATAAACACTATATTTATTCTCGGTGAATATTAATAATATTTTGTTAAATATGATGAGATTTTACACCTATAATCAATTCTGAACTTTTCCACTGTAGAACAATGTGGATTTTTTAAACATCCATTAAAAATTAGTGGTAGAAACTAGGCCATATTTCACAATAGTATATCAAGATCATAGTCATTTTACATTGGACATCATTTCAAACCACAAATTTTTTATTCCGTTGGGTAATATTTTTTTCGACCAAAAGAGTTACCCTGGCAGTATAATAAATGGGGGTTTCATTCACAGTGAGAAGTTTCGATTTTATGTTTCTTAAAGCATTACTTTTTACGATGTATGAATTTATTATTGATATGTAAGAACCTGAAAACCAATAATGCTAGGATTGAAGTCGAGAAATGACAAATTTGAAGAAAACAGTAATGGATTTCATTGATAATCTGTGAAGAATGAAGACCAGAATTTATTAGATTTAGATAGTCTGGATTTGCCAATTCAATATGAATATCCTTGCTTCAAACAGAATGATCATAGGACTATTTCTCAACGTTTTTTGGCCATACGAAAACTCAGTTATTCAACTTTTACCTATGTTTGTGTTTGGTTTGATACGATCTTTACTTTTTAGGCTTAAACATAATCAGAGGTTTAACCCTGTCACGGATATTGGGAAGCAAGTCTGAAAATTTTCATGTGATGTTCCGATTGCCTCCGATTTATTGTTATCTTCCGCTATGAGATTGATTCTAGCGGACTCTGCGTTATTAAAAATTGAGAACAAATTATTTATTAGTGGACCAGGATAGAGTAATACATTTGCAATAGTTTATCAAATTCTCTGATTGTCATCCCACCCATTTGAAAAAATATTCAGTTTATCATCAAAGAAAAAAGATTATCGAAAACAACAATATTCTGTCGTTTTCTGAGATGAGGGTTTCATTGAGATGGGGTTGATCTCTAAAAGCATTCGAAAAGAAAATACGTCCTTATCATATGATTATATAAGGAAATCTACAGACATTGTAATGTTTATAATTGGGAGATTGATCATGAATGATTTAATCAAAAAAGATAGTCTGGGTTCAATGTGATATATTTTATTGATTAATATTACAAATAAATAATGTTTGGTTCGAATATTTTCAACTAAATCACTGCTTGTATATTTGGTTGATCACCCCTATGCAAATTAGTAGTATGAGCTTGAGAAAGCGAGCAAGCGTTGTAAAATAATGAATCAAGGATCCACTGAACCAAAAGAAAGTTATAAAAACTCACCAATGGTATTAAATTTTATGTTCAGGTTCGAAATATGCCGCATCCGATGCCAATTGAATGTGTTAAAAAAATGACATTAGCAAATCTTTATAACTATGTTCCGAGGAAAAAAAAGAACAGACTTGAAAAGTGGAAAGATCATTTAGAGGAAATAGCATGTACAATTTTAAAAGTAAAGAACCCATCACCAGATGATGATATCCAGGTGTTGAATTTAAAAATATCAGGATTTGAAAAAACGATTTAAATACTTTATATATATTCCCGAAGACCACAACTGTTTCTACAGGGCATTTGCTTTTTCGTTTCTTATAAACAGATCTCGAAATAGCTATGCTCAAAGGTGATTATTTATCTTTTTACATTGATAAATGAAGTTAGCACAACGATTTGGTATATGGTTGAACTGTCACTTATTTAAAATCTGCCTCATATCAAATAGAATCTCGAATTATTGGCATGATTCTGGCGTCAATGATATTTTTGTGGTCAGCATGAGACATATATTTTCTTTGGAACAGTGGCATACATCTACATAATTCAATAACCATTGTTAAAAATGACGATTTTTTCGCTAATATCGAATTATGAACGAAGATTCAGAATACTCAGAAATAATTATTACCAAAATTTCGTGGACTTGAATGATTTATGTTATTTCAAATGTTTGGTGCAATTTTATAAATTTCCAAAACCTGCGTGATATTTTTTATTTATTAAAACTTGACGAACCTCATCAGATCACAGAAAATTTTCATTATCTCGATCAGTGGTTCTCAGACTTTTTGGATCGTGTCACACTTAAAATGAAATTTTTGAGTGCACGGTTTGAGAACCATTTATCTAGATTTAAAAAAATTAAACAGATTTATATTTAAGCGTGCAAAATCTGATATTTTTTATTTCAACCAGTTTTTTTAAGTGGTATACCCTCCGCAAATTATATATAAATAAAAACAACCCAAAAATAAATTTACAATCAAACATTTAGAAATTTTAAGCGGTAATGAACCACACTTAAATATGAAGATACAAATATCACATAGGGTTTTTTGATGGTTGATTTATTGAATCCATAACATAAACATCCTTATTCAATTTTTGATCTGAACCATAATAAGTTTATAATTTTATAATTGAATCGGAATACAAACACGATGGAATTACTGTTATCATACTATCTACTACATTATTATTTAATTATTTTTAAGATACCCACGGATTGTGACAAATCTAAATAATAAGAATTAAAAAAAACTGAAAATGATGCGACAAGAAATACGAATTTATGTTAATTTTCTTTATTGACACAACTTTTAGTTTTTTTATTAGTGTGGAATGATTTAGATAATCTGTGCGATAGATAACCAATCAATTTTTTTACTTTTATTCAGCTTATATTTAAAAACCTTTCATAAACTTAAATTATTGTTTGGTTTCGAATTCTCGCCAGGAATACCCTATGTAACCTGCATTAATTCATCAGCTACCCTTTATAAACAGGTATCTGAAGGGTGAATACTTTTCTTCTGATTCATGTCTCTGAAGAAAATTCAAGGAAATCATGTTATCGATCATATCATGCAAACAACAAATTTTTCTATCAAAATAACACAATAGAAGTTCAGTCATTTAATTATTTCCTAAATATAAAAATGTTCTCCTGTTTTTTGCCATTTGTTTTGGTTATAACAGAACGACTAATATCTTAAAAAATTGAAAAAACATTATTTTATTAATAGTTACGTTAAAAAATATGGGTTGGTGAAAATTTTGACCATACTTCACATTGATATCATAAACTTCCATTTATTCACATAATTATTGCGAAGAAATAATGTGGCAGAATTTAACAATGAATCTTTAACAGGACCTACGTACAGCGACGACAAATTTAATTCCTATATTCTTTTGAATCATTTGAGCTTATTAAATTTTATCTTGAACTATCGTTTATGTAAATGCACGTGGGTCAGGAAATTGAATCGTTAACGATATGATACTCATTATTTAATTGAATGGATCTAAAATAACAGATTAAATTTATTGACTGCCCCTCTACTAAAGACGAGGATAATGACTTAAATTTGACTCGTTTTCATTTTTAAAATTGGATCAGATACAAAGAATTCCGAACTACTTTCCCTGATTTTGTAGATTAACATTAAGATCACCAGGGTTCCTTCCAAATCTGTGATAACCTACATCTCATGTTTGAATCATATAAACGAAACGATATCCAATTTATGTTGAATGTTCTCTGATAGTTTCAATCATATTTAAAAAACTTTATCAATAAATATTTATTTTTGAACGTAACCAATTTTACAAATTCTTATATTTAGATTCAAAACAAAAACTGAGAATATTTTAAATTTCTTGGAGTCAAACGGGTATTGTCGAAGCACCATAAATTGTTTCATCGAAGCTGTAAGTTGATTAAAAAATAAAATAGGGTCAAGAATTTCTGAAGCGAGTGTGGAACCCTGATAATATTAAAACTGTGGATATATTTGTAAGATTTTTTATTGTTTAAGTATGATCTCCTGAAACCCAAATTTTCATACCATATTATTATGTACATAAAGCTATTAATATCGTGGCATATTTTATCAAACACGTCTTTTTATGAACCTTTCATATTAGACCAACCAGACATTAAAAGATTTTGTTATGATGTATTTTTGTTTTTTAAAACAGGAAATATATAAGATCGGTAAGCATGGAGGGGAAATCGAGATAATAAGTTTATGTCATATTTTTGATATACAAATTAACGTATATAATATGGTGAGAGAAACTCGGATGCTTCTAGAATATAAGTATGAGTCACCCGAAGTATCTATGACTCTACTATATAATCAAAAACATTATCACCTACTCTTGAATAAAAAATTAGTATAATTCACACGGTTTTACCCGTCACAAATGTTAATTAGCTTAAATTAGTTTTTATAATTTGACTTCTCGAATTTTTTAAACATGATTTGATATTTAGGTTGGTTTTATTCGAAATATAATTCGGGTTTTTGTAATGAGTGAAAAAATACCGTCATTTGCAATTTATGATGATTTTTAGCGCCTATTTAAGAAGACGCCTTTTACATCACTAAAATGCGATTATCGAAAATCTTAATTTTATTAAGGTACAAACATTTAAACCTCGAATGAAGAGTTTCGACAATACTTTTTGATACATTTCCCGTTCAAGATGTCAAACTTTCCGACGATAACATTCAAAGGTTCCGATAATTCTTTTGTGTTTAAAAATAGATGAAAATTTATCAAGATTTATATCTTTTAGGGTCTATAAAATATGAAATTACATTAACTAGTCGAATATGCACAGTCGTTTAGTGAGATTGGAATTAGCCTAATTGAAAGATTCCATCTAAAATTTATCATTTAATGTGTGTAAAAGCATTGTCAGAATCTTTGAATGTCATCAGCGGAAAGTAGGACATCATGAATGGAAATGGTGTAAGTAGGTTTTTTGAAATAAAAACAGTAATAAGACCGTTTTAATGTCAGAAAAATAAGGAGTAGCCGCGAATTCTGATTCCGAGTTATTTAGATCTAAATGCATGATTCTAATTTATAAATACAAACATATCAACATTTACCCAATTTTTCATGTGTCAATTTTGTACAAAGACGCTGTGAAACCGATTTAAATAAGATTATCTTCCTTCAAGTCAACAAGCAAAAGATTTAGTGTGTGTGTGTGAAGCAATCTTAGAATATTTCACTAGAAAATAGCACATCCAACACCACTAATGAGTTAATCTCTAAACCGAAACCAAATAATATTCTGATTGAAATTGTGAATAAAAACTAGCTTACAACTTGCAATGAAAAATAAGAATTATCATAAATAGCTGGAAACATTCAATTTGACGGAATAAAAGCTATAACACTCGGTTTTAAAGTTTTCACTTAAAGGATGACTTGCAAAATAGGTTGTTTTTTAATTTTATCTAACGTTAGATGCGTGTATTTAATGTGAAAATCCAGTAATACTCGATTATCAATAGGACATACCATTGATATTAATCATAATAAACGTGTGGATTCAAGCAGAGGAATATTCAAATGGCATTTGGTCAGAAAAACTAATCGAATATTGATTCCGAACGCATTCAAATATACATTTTGAAATAATAATGATTGCTCAAAAAGCAGTCCAAATGAGACAATAATTCTAATATGTATTGAAATCCCTAATAGCCTCATTTTGGCCGATATATTTGTGATGGTAGTTAAAGCGGGATCATATCTGACACGTTTTATGGAATTGAAATTAAGCGAAACGCATTAAGTCTACGATCTGCAAAATTAAGCAATACTTTAGCTGTTTGAAAGAAGCACTTTATCATTATTCGACCATACTAAACAGCAGAATGTGGTGGTTTTGGGGCATGATAAGCTATTATATAATGCTGAGATTACGAGGTTACAGTTATCAAAGCGTGAACCATCACATACGCTGTTCATAAATACTCAGTATCAAGTGTAATTTTACATAAAAACTATTTATTTAAAAAGTTTTTATCATAAAACTCGGCCAAATAACTTCGGCCGCTGTTGTAATTTTGGGCTAAATTGTAATTCCATCAGATATTAGAGCCATGCTTCTTCTGTAGTTTTCTTTTTCAATTAAACAAGTTTAATACAACTTCAAACATTTTGAAATGATATCAGCACTGCCAGAAATGTATAATATTTGTGAAAAACATTTATTTGATGACATATCAACGGGAAAATGTTAATTTATCATCAAAAATAAAACCTTAAAGTCCTTTATTATTTATGGTACCAAATAAGAACCACCCTTATTTGTACTAATCAGATCATTCTACTTAATATTATCCAAAAAATCTCATTCGCTGTAGAACGCCGAATTATGTTTCTATAATCCTTTCCAGTTTGCTCCACATCGCTAAATTCAGCCCCAGACTTCTTGGTCAGTCATTAAACCAGGGTATATCATGCATTCACAACGAATTCACAAATCTTGTGGAGTAATACTTTGTTAAAAATCGCCAGTTTATTTTCACAAGAACACGTTTCATCATGGTTAACATCAGTTTCGTATGCTACAAATGGCCTATGGGTTCTGATAATAACAACTTTCAAATAATTCAAGGAATATTTCAAATATTAATCATAGAAGCACTAAACCAGTAAACATAATCAATAAAGTCTGTGAACAGAGTGAAGAAGTCAGAATTATTACTAAAAAATGGGTTAATGTCACTCCAATTAATTAAATCTTCAAAATTAGTCCATTTATAGGGCATCAGGCCAAAAAGTATAGTTTCTTAGCATTACCCTATAACTTAGCACCATCTCATCACCAAGTTCAAGCTATAGCAAATAATCAACAATATTAAATGTTTGACACTCATTTTAAAAAAATATATATTTCTCACTCGTATTTACAAACGATTATTTTGGGAAAGGAACTTTGACAGGTAACATTTACCAAAGCAAGTTATCAACATGCCTTAACTAAGTCAGGAATTGACAACAACTCGTCAATAAGTAAGTTACTATCTACGCTGGTACTTAGGTTATAAGGTATAAGGTCGTGGGTCCAATTCACCACATTTCAAGGAAAATATAAATTGGACAGGTCATTTATTACGGTTTAAACCGTGGATTGAGGCCTTTTTATATCAGCTCTTCTGTCTGATTTTCTGAAATACCGGGGTATGCCTTCATTGTCTCGCCTTAAATATTCAGCATCGATTGTTTTAAAGAATGGAACAAATGAAAGTTCTCGGAATTAACTCGTTGAATTTATTACGTGAGATTATCACTGGTCAACATGCCATGGAAGATAATCAGTTAAAAGAATTTTTTTAACGATGAATGACACGATAATTTAATTTGGTTAACTGAATGTAAAAGGAATGATACGCAAAAAATATTGCCAAACGTAAAAATATAAAAACAATCATTTCGTTTCTCTGCATGTATATTTACTTATCACTTCTAAACAATGATGTGATTCTTCATGAACAAGGTGTCCATAATTTCAGTTTCTAATATGATCAACCTTTACAACATTTTGACTGATAAACAAAAAATGGAATTATTTGGCAAAAATCCTTTTTAGTGAATACAACTTAGGACAAAAGATTTAGCTCGATATCTAAATAACTTGATTGACAGGTTATTATTTTTTTCGTAAAATGCTTTCGTAGGTTGAATGGAACCAAAGTTTCCATAAGTTATCGTTCTAGAACGATTATTTAGAACTACGAAGTATTGGTAGAACATAAGTTATTTTGGTTAAAATACAAGATTAACCTCTCATTTACCATTCAAGCAATATATTTTTGAATGTGTCTAAACTCACATTGAATAAAATATGCTCATATTTCAATTAGGCAAATAAATAGTGGAATGTTTAGATGTGCAATATTGATGGCGAAACATGGTTTTAAAAACAAGATTCTTTAAACAGGTTATCTTGAATGATACGCTGACCAGTGTTCATCTCTCCTAATATATTCAACTGGTTAATTTAAACAACTGATGTTGATCTCTTTTTTTTAAGTTTCAATGCGCAATATTTAAGGCTAACATGCGAAGCATTGAGGACAAACCCCAGTATAGATATCGGATTAGAATTTAATTTAGATTTAATGATCTACAACTGTGCTGGTTCTAGTTTCCTTCCCATCTCCTCTAATCACACCACGAACTTCTCTATTACATCAATTGTTATACAACATTTTCAAGTCCAGTACACTATTTCGATGCTCGCAGCGCAAGCTATCGTTGCCCTTTAAAATTTCAACACTTGAGTTGATATATTTTATGAAACAACATAAAACCATACTCAATAAATGATTCCCGTCAGCGGGAATTAAAATTTTGATAATACACGTTGAACAAATACATTCATTTAACAAATAGACAATTGATGAACCAATCCATGACGATACAAATCATCGGTCTGATCACACGGCCATATTGACAATGTAGATGCACCTATAAAACAGAGCGTATTATCAAGTTGGATCACAAGCCAAAAATAACTCTTTAAAGGTTTACATCAGCGGATTGTCTGACTACATAACTCCCTCTTAGCGGTTAATTAATTTCCTATCATATCCATTTGGTTTCTACCCAAACCGTTCAAAGCATTACCAGTCAGTTTACATCGGGTAAATATTCCGCCCATCATCTATAGTACAAAACTTATTTTTCTAACAAAATGTCACGTGGAGCAAAATATAGTTTAAGCTCAAATATTTATCTGTTCAAATAATATATGGAGCTTTGTAGTGCACAACTTTTGTGAGTCCAAAAACTGAAACGAGTAGCAACAGGAAGTGAAATGAAAGGGATTCTAAAAAATTACAAGCTTACTAATATTCGGTTTTTTTAAGGACACACTATTCAGTTTAATAAGCGAGTATGCGATTGAACAATCTGAACATAACAAAAATATACAAATAACGGCGACGATCAACGTCTCGAATCCAGTCTGGGCACGTCCATCAGTGTTTATTATTTTCTATATCACTACTCAGCATAACCACTTTATCTTGAGAGGTGTCAATAAAAGGAGATTCCCTGATATAGAATAACATGAATCCTGACTGTATCACGATAAGCATAGCCTGCTAACAATACATTTTACCATTAAAAGAGCAGCCCAAAAGCTCTTTCTTTTAGTGAGTTTAGTATATTTTGCCAGAACAGAGAAAGCTGCATATAATCCAGCAATAAACGCAACAAACAATGTAGCTTTAACGAAATTGATGCGTTTTACGATTTTTATCTATATTAACAATATAAAACCTCTGCTCCGGTCCTAAACTTGACCCAGGAGTTCATGTTTTCAAGAGTCGGCTCATTCCTTCGATCAGTCACATGATTACCATCTTAAATCGAAGAGATCTTTTCTGGTAGCGTCTCCGACGGGTGGGAAATGTACGATAATGGGTACAACAGGGTGTTTGAACTGTTAAAGAACTTTGTACTTTCTCGCAGAAGTATTTAACCAGTTCAAAGTCGAAAATTTCGGCAAAAAACACATCCTTAATATGCTGGTTGACCGGCCGACGAGAACTATCAGCGATTCTGATCAAACTATTCCTTAACATCCTGAATTGATAAAAAATGGAACCTGAGTACTTTTGGGGCTATGATGCCCTTCAGTGTGATGTGTACAATGAGGGAATAGTTTCTGTCTGGACCAGAGGTGAAGTATTTAAAGTTTCGACTATCCAGTGTGATAAATGGAGCTCGACCAGTCATCGCAACTAATTCATCATATTTTGGTGAATTCTAGATTCATATTACCTTATAACCTCGTGCTGGTACTTATAATCGATGGAAATCGATCTTGCAAAGATAGAAATGAAGAGCAGCAACCCAAAACTCATATGGGATACTTTTTATCACACCCGGTTTCATGAGAATAATAGGGCTCATTAAATGTAAAGTACTAGATTAACGTACCGTATCATAGTCTACAAGTAAAATGGAAGCGATTCGAGTAAGTGGCTCAGATATCTGTCATTATAACCTCACCCCCATTGGGTTTGTTTTGGACTGCAGGGGAATCAGCATTCGCGCACTAAACCAATTTTTGCTTATAGGTGTGACCCCTAAGGCAGAAATTGTTTATTGTTTACAAAGATCACTATTATTTTAATAAAACGTCATCCAATGCACTCGGTAGTTTAAATTGCAACCCAGGGAAATAGGGAGCTGTAGATCATGGTAAAAACGCGCATGTTCTCAGATCACTCGTGCATACTTCTATTTATTAAAGTCATTATGGAGCTTTATATTTGTTAACAAGCAGCCACACTGATTCCGTGATTTTTCTGATGAAACGCTTCCACCGACGATGCTCAAACAGATGTTTTGATGTGATGGCATATCATTCACTCCCTTGTAAATTAAAGAGCGCATATACAGTCAAGCTCATCAATTAATGCCCGGTGTCATGAATTAGTGCGTAGTGTCATTGATTCGTGACCTTTTATAAAAATTTAAGATTACATGCATTTTTAAAGAATCGTTTTGGGTTATTTACACTCAATGCACAATTGACTCTTTTTTGGCTTTAAATTGTTTCTTAAGTATTCTTAAGCTGATTTTATAATTTTTTTTATTGGGCATTAATCGGAAATGACTCGATAATATTGTTTAAAAATCCATGTAATATTTTTTATCAACGATATGGACTCACTAATTTATGGGCTTGACTGTATTCATGTTGTGGATAAATGTCTTTTACGATTTTACTTAATTAGATGGCTTCAGAATTTAACCAGCTTCTGCTTCGTAGGCAATACTAAATAGATAATCACTGACCATTTATTGTTCATGTTTATCGCACGAATATCATAGATGAATCAATCATATTTTATTTATCTCAAGGGTTTATTTTATAATTGAAACTCAGGATGATATAAACCGCGTTTCGCAAAAATTGGCTAGATTGTTGTTTGTATGTGCTTATCGTAGCCAGGGTTGCCAGGTCAACTGACTAAAAAAAACGAATCCCCAGGTGAAGTCCGGTTGATAGATGGAGAAAACGGACATTTTTACTCCAAACTAGTCTCGCTAGGTAGTAAAACATTTCTGTAAAATAATGGAGCCACATATAACTGCACAACAGATTTTAGAGCTAAAAGATCTTCGAAACGGGCTCAAAATATGTATTTGTTATTGTAGCGGTCTATCTTCTACCATAAGTTTTACAATTTGTAAAAACGATAGCCTAATTATAGCGCCGTACTTTCATTTTTGCAAAAAACACAAAAATTTGAATCAAAACATGCTTTTTGAGTAGGAATTCAATAGATCAGACATTTCACTTGTGATATGTAGAATTACTGTTCGTTGCCTTTGTTAAATGTTTGTTTTAGAAGATTATTTCTTTAAAATATTGACAAGAATAAGTCAAGCTGAAAAAGATCATTAGATCAATTTGGATAGATTCAGCCGTCAATCTATTGCGTTCGTCGAACACATTGTTGGTCAGACCCATTGAAGTTGAGCTCAATGGCTGCATTTTGAACCGGAATCTATAATACATATTGAAGAAGTATCAGCAGATTTGGTGCACAGTGCTTTTTAAAGAATTCACACCAAAAATTAGCTGTTTCTAGTGTCCTTAAAATTAATAAAATTAGGTTAGTGCAGAATATAGATTCGGAGACATAACCGTACAACCGATCGTCTGGTTTTTCTCTTCTTTTTTTTCGAAGATTTCGACAAAAAATCCACATCGCGGAAATCTTACTCGTTGCCGATAAGAAAAAAAGCGTCGAAAGGTGAATGTTTATACCAGATTTTGAAAAATAAATGGTGGATTGCACGAAAAAGAGTGGCTGTTGTCGACAAAATGAGTTTTTTAAGACTCAAATAGAAATAGACTTTATATAAATAATTTAAAACCTGATTAGTCATCATAACAAACTAACGGATATTCTCCACTTACGTCTAATCTGTTCAGGCAATGTAAAAAAACAGCGAAAAGCTAGAAACTCTGTATTGGCTCCTCCAAAGGCCCAAATATCTAGATGATATTAGCAGTCAAATGGCTGAACACTATTAGCATTGAAGTCAAACCTCTCGGAGGAGTGAATGCATAACTTTTTAAGGCGTTCTTATAAAATTTGGTTACAATTATTGAATTTTAAAAAGCACATATTCTCAAAAACGTTCACTCTTTATAGTTTAAAACGTCATATATATTTCAAAACCTGGTATCACCAGGGAGCAAAATTGAGAGAATATGACGATTCGGGTAGACTTTAGTTTATGTGATTTTTATTGGCCTTCCCAAGGTGGCTCAAAATGGCCATATGTTTTTTATAATTTTTATAGACCTAAAGCCTCTGTGAAAAACATTACTTTATTTTTTTGTTGAAATACGATCTAAATATCGTGTCCGTATAATATTTTTGTCATAGGCATCCTCAATTTTTTTTAAATTAGAAACCGTTTCTGAATTTTATATTAAACAATATTTTGACAATTTTAACACCCTCAGAAGCAATTGTTTTTGTTATTATGAAAAAGTTCATTGAACATGACTAGTATAATACAAAATTTATTTTAACTAACTAATATATATTTAATTTAAAGGGGAGAATTCGGCCATTTGATCAAGAATATTGTCAAATGCTTCTTCTGACGTTTTTGCGAAACTCTCTAGCCACATTTATTCATTTTATATTCATTTAAACTGTTTAGCTATTTTTGATTTAGGGGCGATATCCTCGTTTAAAAGATTTTTTAATGGTCGCCCAAAACG
>JWZT01002217.1:233739-251504 GCA_000827895.1 Thelohanellus kitauei
GAATATATTAGAAAGTTTATTATGATACACAAGCCTGCACACCAATAATAGAACTATATAATATAGAGGGATTGGAGTAGATTTTGTTTCTTGTTACAAAATTAATCTAATCACTAAACGTTTATTCATTAAAAATCTTAAAATATATATAGAAAATAGCATTTCTAAGCAATGGGTTCATCATAAATAAATTAAAATAACATTTTTGTGTGATAGATTATGAGTGACATGTATTCTTAACCAGACTCATATGCAAAAATATCAATTTAATGGGATTTCATACTCTAGTGATATATTCTTGAGTTTCAAAAATACGATTTATTTTCCGCCATTTTCCTTTTCAAATTTCTCATGCACAAAATCCCGATTTCGAATTTATATGATTGAAATAAATTTGATTTTATAAAAAATTTATTTTGAGATGAAAACGCTGTCAAATTTAATTATTATGGAAAATGAGAAAATAAATAGATATGATGCTCTCGAGATTGCAGAACATCATTCATGTCATTCGAGAAGAGAAAAAGTACATTTTCCGGTTCAATTTAACCCAAACAAAAGATTCTCTGGTCGAAGTATAAACGTATTGTAAACTTAAGCATCAATATTTTAACAACTACTCTTGTCAGTCATCTCAGTAGCTTATACCAAAATCTTAGAATGTGACTCTTCCCTTTGAATTGTAGAAGCAGCATGCCTACCCCAAGAGTGTTCCTGCGGGAGTATACTTAGAAATATTAAACTAATTTTATTTCTTAAAACAGAGGAATTTTATATATGAAAATGGAGTAGTTTTTTCTTTGTTAATTAAAATTAAATTCGATACGGCTGATCGGCTCCTTATCAAGAAGTAGATTTATTAAAATTTCAGATTTATTCAAAAAAATTGAAAATTGTAACAAATAATGGTGTTTTTGAGAAATTAAAAAAAATATAGCGCAGTATTCTTATCCTAATTTTTTTTAGCAGAGTACAAGAGTTTCTTTTTCGAAAGAGCCGCAGTATTTCATACAAAAATACAACGACAATTTTTAAAAAGTCATATGGGACTTTGAAGCAAAAAATCTGAAACAGTCAGAAAGTCGTGCCACTGCGTTCGGTGTTAAAAACAGTCTCTTATATACGTAATATGACGGATTAAATTAATATATCTAAAATCAATGCCTATTAATGGTTTAAATATTTAAAAGGTTCAAATAAGATGGGGGAACGCCGTTACCTGGCCTTCAATAGTATAAAAAGGCAACGTAACATAATATACAACGCAAACAGCGTTCCTTTACCTTTAGTTCGAAAAAGATCTGAGATTACATTTCAAACGACTATAATTTGATAAAAAAATACAATATAGTTTGGTTGAAACAGTCTGAAACCTGACAGCTAAAATCCTGATCACGTTAGAAAAAGGCTGTTTCAATACGTTCGATGTAAAAAATCCCCCAAATATATAGTATAAAATTACGGATTAGATTAATAAATCTATTAAAAATGGCTACTATTGTATTAAAAGATTAGAAATTTCCAAAAAAGGTGGGGAGGGGGACGCCATTCCCCGCATTCCATGGTAAAATCCTGGTTACAACCAATGTTACCATTGTTTAAGGAAACAACATTCGACTTTAGGCCAACTATGGTTTCTTACGTTTGCACTTTGGTATACTTTTTAACTTTGAGATTAGCATGAAAAAAATGAAAGTTGATCAAACAAGGTTAATTATTCCTCTCGTGCAATTATTCTGTGATTTGTTCCAACATTTATTAAATAGATCGGAAAACCATTTATTCTTAAAAATAGTTTGATGTTATATATTCCAAAATATATGCAATCAGGTTTAATGTAACAAGTAACTTCAAAAAAGGGAAGAGATTATTGTATCAAATTGGATTACAAAGTAAATGAAACGTGGATTTAAACAGAGTAAACAAATATTCTTTAGAAATTGCATGATCGATATTTTGTTAAATTGTGCCAATGGGATAATGAAAAACAGTATGCAGCCTTATAATTGCAAATCCTAATGTTAAAATACGTTACAGAAAATTACAACTACCACTATCAAAGAGCAAATGTTTCAAAGTCTTGCAAATCTTGGGGTAATTTGAAATTCATGTTTTAGTGAACGAGGGAGTGAAAGTATTCCGTTGTCTTGATCTAAATATATATTTACTATATGATTGATCAATCCAATACGTGCCAAAACTGGTTAGAGAGCAAACTAAATTTAATATTTCTCAAACCTAAGATGGATATCTGAATAGCAACTTCGAGGTAAAAATAACCATATTTATCGAGAACAAATGCAACCATAAAGGGAGCAACGCTCAAACCCAGGTGATGCGCTGATAACATTCTAAAATTATAATATTTGAACATTCCACATCCAAACGATATCAATGAAGGATGAGTCACGTCCTTGATCGACGGCCATAATGCACAATTCAATATTGCGCTCGCAACAGATCTAGAAATCTGGTTGTACATAAATCTACCACAATAAAAACAGGATTGACAAAACTGATGGAAAAGATGGTATGAGAAATCATACAAATCGATAATCCTATCATGTCTTCATAAACAAAATATCAAACACCACATGGTTTCAACACCTGTTTTACCAACGACAAATCCGAAGGTTAAGGTGACAAAACAATCTACAACACTTCCAACACTCTAAATGAAGCTAAATACCTGATTATCGCATTGGATTCTGATGCGTCGTACTGATATTTTAGCATGTAGTATAGACTATATTATATTGAGAATAAAATTTTAATTCTGAAGTTGAGTTAAATAAGTAAGAAAAAATTAATTGAATACTGGACTAGTTAATCGGTTTCAAATGTTTAGCTTTACCAAAATTGATGGTTGAAGAATCGAAGAACGGAAATGTCATTCTATTTCGAGAAACTTATATTTCGGTGTTTAATATTTGATTAATGATTACACTAATCTCTAAATTATGCTTATCCTGATTTTGATTTTTAGATTCTCATTTCAATGATATTTTTTTCTAATGATAAATAATCTTCACATTTCGGAGTATTTTAATATAAAAGATCAATGATTTTTATAGAGTTTACGTTTTAATTTCATCAATCATTTATCAAAAGCCCAAAGTGTGATTTTAGTAGATGGATATAAGCCAAAAGCATCCATGGTATATAAACTAAGTGCATTTAAAATATTGTTCTTTCAAAGGGCTGAAGGCTCAATCGGCAAAACGAGTTTATTTTCTGAGATTTCCATTTGAGATGAATGTGAACAGATATAAAAACTAAATAATAGTTGACGAAACGAATAAAATCAAACAGCATTGATTCGAGGCCATATTTTATTAGGGCAGACCATGGGTGGGCAACTCGTGCCTCTATATCTATGGTTCTTTAACATATGGTCTAGTGTAGATACTAATCGTGGTTAATAAAGTGTATAACGTATTAAAATAGTGCATGACCTTTATTTTACGAATTTTGTGACCGCATTTTATGCTCCTATCAGTTGGTTAGGCTATAGCATAACCAGCGTACCCGTCTTCATTTTCGCCACGTGTGTTTTTTGTAAACAGAATGCTAGGTTGCGAATGATTGCTAGCCTCAATTATTCCACAGTAACCGAATATTTCAGGCAGAGCTTGAATGCATTTCGTGCATCGTCGCTATTTGTTGAATAATCGGAATACAATGTAAGTTTGGCGTTTCATTGAAGCATCAAATCATGCCTATAGTTTTGTCAATAATTTAAACTAAATAGCATAGTAATTAGGATTAAATATTATGAAAACAGATTTTTTTAATTCCAACCGATTTGATATGACTACGAAAAGCAAGAAAATATAAATGAACGAAAGGAACGGTGAAATTCAAGTTTAATGTACCCAAAGTTGTGGTTTATTTCAAAACTCACATGACTTCCAACATGTTTATTTTGAGGGAAATTTCAAAACTAAGAACAATTAATTTTTCAATAAATACTCTGAAGATGATGCAAGAAACAAAACAATCGAAGATTTTCAGAAAAGTCAATAAAAATTAAGTTCTGTATTTAACGACTGGACACTGTCTCCTAACAATGTCAATATTGCTCTTTCCGTAGAGAGTCAAGAGATTGTAAAGGCAGCCATACCATACAGAGACAGCGAGCACATCAAAAGCTGTTTGATAAATGCCTCCTAAGAACTATTTCAAAACATTCAGAATAAACCAGATACTCAAGAATAGTTGAAATTGTCTGATAAAACAGTAAAAGATCAATATGTGAAAATATGTGTAGACATAACCAACCAAAAGCAAGTCAAAAAGTTTAAATTGTTTTAAGATTTTTCAATAAATCTGGATGCATCTAGTGAAATTAATAATACATAAAAAATGCATATTTTGTACGAATTATTTCGGACACAGGGTATAAAGTAGACGTATTGTGATGAGTATCATTCAAAGGTCAATTAAGTGGAGGGAATATGGCAATTTCTCTTATTTAATTCATGAATAAACGTCATATCCCACTCAATAAACTGTCTTTTTGAACCGACGTTGAGAAAAGTATCACCGGTTTTAAAAAAGGATTGTTGCTATTTCTAAATAATAAAAACAACAAAACAGCTTGCTAACAATTGCATAAATAATCGAGATGTTCTTTGTTTGCACAGATTTCCAGAATGAATGTATAAAGATATGTAATTCATTATTAATATAATTATCTCAAAATATAACAATTTTTATTGGAATTGGACAGCGCGTATACTGATATTCCTCTACAAACTTAAGTTCCTGGTTATGAAGTGGATATGCTTAACAATGTTTAGATTTCATATTGACAGACATTAAAGCACTACTTCTTGATAATAATATTCAATATCAAGAAGTACCACACGATAAGTGACACCAAAAGTTTTATTTATTGGCAGATGCGATTTCATTTCAATTAAGTTAAACTATACCGAAAAGGAAATAATTTATTCCACGCTATATGAATTTTCTTTAAAAATGATCTACTTTGTCATCAAGATTTTGGAAGAAGAACTTTGATTCAGTTTCTAAACCTAGTGAAACATCACTAAAATAATAATTCTGATATTACTATTTGCTATTTCAAGACAACACTTAAAAATAAGGAAGGCTTATATCGATAGGTTTTGCGAATTAATAAACATCAAAATAACATTGACCTTTTTTTTTAAAATCCATACCTTTCTACTGTAACTTCATTGAATTTATCTCAATATAATACTGATATTGAAAAGTTGCAAATGCAATTGATGGATTAAAAAACAAAAAACACAGTGGAGTTATATATTTTAATGCATTAGTACCAGTTTGAAATTTTTGGCGGAAAAGTCAATTTAGTTGACATCACAAATGTTCTGATTTAAAGAATCTGAAAAATGAATACAATGATTTTTATCGTCTGGAAATCCATTCTCGACTCATTAGATCATTTGAAAGAACTATGGTTAGTTGTTCTATCAATTTTGGGTTAGACAGTCATGAGAGCAATCTTTTTAGAATATTAGGCACGTAAATAATAAACAGAAGAGTTGCCATATTGATGAGAACCTGGAATCGTGACGAAAATTAAAACAACGGCATACAGGCATAACTGAGCGGAACATTTGAATGATATGCAAGGTCAATGTTTACATTAATTATTTGATAATCAGCGCTATAATTGAATTTTATTTATTCTTTACAATTTGATTTCTATCAATATGATCAGTGATAAGAACTTCATTAAGTATTATACCTTCCGTCACTTTTCCAATGACTATATACTCGTTTTATTAAAATTATACTATTAAATATAAAACAAAAAAATTATGCAACTTTAAAAAATTTGAAAATGCGTTTTACTCAAAATTGAAATTATAAGTAAATAACATTAATAATAGCTTTGAATCATTTAGAACAACCGATATTAAGATATCCAATAACCATTTTTTGATCAATTTAAACTAGACTGTTTATCACAAAAAGATATCAGGCCCTCAAACTCATTCCTATCAAAATTTGATTGATCAAGGAAACTGAATTCTAGGAAGAAGATCTCGAAACACTTCCGTTGAAAGAGACGCGGTCAAACTAACCGTTGTTACAAATGAAGAAGTCTTCAGGTGGTATAAATCATCAAATCCGTTGGATAAATAATTCATGCAAAAACCAACCACATTGTTGGCTTCATGATGTGTAAGATCGTTCGTGAATATCAGCCCATGTTATATTAATACATATAGGATTATTTAAGATATTTTAGACTCATAGGGATTGTGGAAATCAAACAAATAGCTATGGTAAGATGTAAACAGCAGAATATAACACTCATCAAATTCGGTTTATTCACCAAGGTTACAAATGTTTGTCTTTTTGACAGCTATTTTATGAGGATTGTTGGTAGTTCTCATATCCGAGAATGTTAATACAAAACACTTCCTAATAAAGTAAGTTTTATTGCGTAGAGTCTGATTAACTTACGGAGAAATTGAGACATAGGAACTGGATGGGAAAGCCAAAACCATTGAAAACGCGGAAAGACACCAAAACGTGCCAGTGAATTTTGTGATACTACTTAATGAAATTGAATCTGAGACTAAGCAATAAAATTACCGTCGTTATCTCCTGATTCTGGTGCGTCAGCTGCTAATTAAATTGAAAAACTATTTTCCCTTTGTGAATTTGACACGTTTTTGTCAAGTAAAAAGGCACCGTAAGACAGTAATGTTGATCCGCAACTCATTAGCACAGCTAAATTCAAAATATAATATACAAATTCCGATAATCATAGAGGCCACCTTCATAGGAGCCAAGTCTGTAAATTTATTAGATATTTTCACGAATAAAACTCTCGAGAAAAACATAGATGAGAAGGTCATCTAGATTATTGCAATACCGACGATGGAGGAAGTTGACCATTCTAGACCCATCACCAATGGAACGTATTCTCCCGTAAACCAATGCATAGTATATGTCGAGATGCATATGGCAAGGGACTCGCCCCCGATTCTGAGTGTGACAACTAGACTCACCCCAAAATCAATTGACTTACCACGATGAGGGAATACATCTTTTGAGAAACTCCGCAGCACAAAAGTATCTTTTAAGTCGAATAATCACTTGGCTAACGAGACACAGAATGGCAGATAATATGGCACAGAGTCTAAACATTAGTATATACTGACTGATGACCAAATTTACCAATGATGTATCCGCCGAATATGGGGAAAACAATATTTGGGGTAGCTCGAAATGAGGACAAGGCGTTGTATTGAAATTCGGTCAAATTCAAATTCTAAAAAAGAGGTAAATTCAAACTTCAACAATGATGTCTTGAAACGGAATATAGCTGTGAAAGCAAAATCGAAGTCCTGGTTTTAGAGTATTAAAATTATCGATTTAGTGAAACATAATTTAATATATCTCATTTTTAAGGCATAATGTCTGTATCCATTTTTCAGAAGCAAACTACTTACCTTAAAAATCATAAATGGCGGTCATTACTCATAAATTCGATAATTTCAAGCATTTTAAACCAATTTTTAAACGATATTATGCACTGCTTTTGTGTGTGTGAACGTTTTAATTTTTGTAATCAGTCAATAATTTTTCATAGTTAGTTTCGAGAATTATAGTGTAGTTTAACTTTTAAAGAGTGGATAAAACTTTGGTAACACATCGAAGGAATATTAAATTTTGATCCATTCATTTGAAATCTTAAAATTATGTTTAACACATTGAAAAAAATACAATGCTCAAATATTAGCACGTTAGAATTGACTTCACTCATTAACACATTTTTGTTACCTACTTGCTAAATCACGTCAATACAGGCGCTGGTTTTACAACTCAGATGTTCATTTTAAATTGTTAACGGGTTCGACGGCTCATCGAATATTTTGTGGAGTGCTTCATGATTCAAATGATATTTTACTCCGTGTAGAACAAAGATTCTGGGCCAGAGGTTCGAATTCCAGATTGTTAATAAACGGATAGCCTAAATCAGATTTCGTGTAGATATCTCAGAGGTAAATAACTAAATAATTTCCTTTATAACTATTTCTTGAAATTTAAAAAGATTAATCGTGCAAGAAGAGCCAGCCTACATGTTATAATCCACAAGTTCCAGATTATATCCTAGTTTAAAAGCCGTGAGCCTCGAAATCGATGATACCGTCCTGTCAAATTCGACCTCATTATCAAGTGTTTGTGATAGCTTGTTGGCATTAACATGTTATGATGAATCCTAAAACAAACACGAAAACTAAGTTCTTGACATTTATGAATAGGCTGGAGGTAGGATTCCTGTAAAACGTTGTTCAGTTTAAATATTAAATTCAGTTAAGACGAACGTTGAAGAGCAATACCTCCAGTTGACTACGATCAGACATACGCTATCTACATGAAAAGTCATGCGAACCAAGTTTACTTAATACTTCTATTTGTTACAGTTCACAAAAATTGGCAGACTTCTGTCCTCTGGTGGCCTAGTAGACCCTTTTTTGGGTCGTTACTTTTATTCTCTTGATTGTGGCATAACTTAGATCAAATTATTTTTAAAAAGATATGATAACAAGAACTAAATTGTAATTAAAAATGGTTGCATCATAAATAATTGCCTTCGACTCAATCTTTGAGATCTCTAAAATTCCAGTTATCATTTTGATATCAATTACAAAATATCTTTGATTATTTGTGTTCTAAATGCATGAATTTCACATCAATGGTTTAAGATACTAGCCAGATACATCTGAAACTAAATCATTTTGTAAAGAATCTAATATCTACTCAAATTTAAGAAATATGCTCATTTTGAAAGCTGAAAGCCTGGGTCGAGTTATTGGAACAAAATTAATTAAAAATTTTTCACGGTGTTTGAAATATTGAAAGAAGGCTGTTGAAAATTCAAATAATAAATCTCAGGACGCAGGCATTAAAGAATGAAATTACAACACTAAACTAATCTGATGTTTTTATACGACCATTTACAAATCTCTAAAAATAGAAACTCTGGTTGACTAGGTTTTACTCCGTAATTAGGTTTCATCATGCCTGGAATTTATATTGGAAGATGGCATACTATTAAACCAGGCGGGTTAAAATCCAAACTTGTGTTCCCTCTGTGTGGAGCTCATGAAACGATCTTGTTTATTTAAAAACCGATATCTAAATGTTTATCAATTTCTTTCAACTGGTTAAACCACGATTATGCTTGTTTAAGTTATTCAAGCAGCTTGAAAATATGTATAAACTTATGTAAACGAAGCGTTTATGTTGATAAAAAATAATTCGAGATTAGTGAAGCTAATTCAAGAACAATTTTCACTCCTCTACCCCTTAGAAATAAACCAATTTTCAAATATTTTTATTAATAATTTAAGTCATATTTACATATTCGTTATTTTTACCAGATATTTATTGCTTGAATAATCTTAAAATTATACTTTATGTTTTAAACTGCTTAAATCAAAAAATAAATCGATTGGAAATTTAATAATAAAATCAACTCTGGTTTAAAGTATCCAGAACTTATTTTCTAAACTTTGTCTTTTTTACCGATAAAACATGAGGTTATTTTCAAAAGATGATCGTTTTATGAAAAGTAGAACATTAAAAAATGATTGATAAAACAGTGTACAGACGAAATCAGAATTAAAATCTGCGAAGAATTTAGTCAAAATCAATGAATGATTACCTCCAAAAGTCAGGCATAACAAAATCACAAATGTAATTTTCTGGAATTTAGTTGGCGTATTTTGTCTTATATTTAGGTGGCTTTCCTCTGAACCATCACTATGCGGCGTTTCACTATCCGCCACATCATTTAACAAGTGAGTCAACGACATTAACAACTTTGTCTGTGATTCGGTAAATTCCGTGTTGTTACACATAGTTAAAAGATGTGTTTGTGTTAATGTTCATGACCCTTGGATAAAAAATTGAAAAAAAGATTTATATGTCAACATTTTACAAGTTCTAATGTTTTGATAATATGGGAAATAATTGTAAATACACATATACCGCCGTAATTCGTAAATATAAACCGTTGTGTGGCATCACAAATAATCCAGTCTAAGAAAAGCTCTGGCATTTTTAATGTTTACTATCAGTTGACACTATTTTGTATACCTCCTTCAGTTTTTCGGTTTTTATAATCACAACATTTGAGTAACCATATATGAAGATTTTAAAATAAGTTAATGTAGCTTGTTTATTCAAATTGGATTATGGTAATATCATTTTACCATTTAGACAAGCTTATTGTCTTATTTGCTTCGAAAAAATCCAATTTTGAATTTTAATCACCGTGTCTCGTCCAACATGCCGAACTTTCCGATGATGACATTCAAGGGTTCCAAATGTGTTTTTATTCTCAATAGAAAATTAAAATTTATAATGATTTTATCTTTTAGGATCTTAAATATATAAAATTAGATCAACCTGTATAATAAAAGCAGGGGTACTCAAACATTTTTAACTTTAAAGCACATTCTATCAATCTGAAAAGTTGGCAGGCGCCATTTTTTCAATGTTAACTTGTATTTTGATGTTTGTCCAGAATAGACAATTTATAAAAACAATATTAGACCATTCTAAAATTTTATCAGATCACAGAAGTTTATTTTTTTACGAGATTTCTAAATTAAATTACCTGTCAATGTGATGTTTGGCACTGCATTTCATTTCCAATCTCTTCAAAACGTTGGCCCTATTATGAAATTCAATGCTCTTAAGCAATTTTCAAGATTTTCATCACTAAGTCGATACCTGTATTTTTATTTTATGTTATTCATGTTTGAGAATAATGATTCACATAAATATATTGAACAAAAAAAGATTTTTATTTGTATGATGCACCTTTTAAGAAATTTAATTTATTTCCTTCAAAAATATTCCTTAAGTTCTCATCGAATACATTGGATTTTAGGATAATGTCGTTTTGAAGATCCAATATTTCTAGCTATACTTCTTCTGCTTTAACTTGAGCAACCTCGGAAATGTGTTTGTCTATTTCTGATACATTTAGTTAACGAGTAAAAGGATTGATAAAAGTGGTGACCATGGGGCCAAATGATATTAAACAGTTCAAATCGATTTTCAAACTGGTTTTTTAAGTTATTGGAGACTTGTGACAAATGTTGAAAAGTCGATTTCAGCGTCGCATGCCATTTTTTGATATTTTCAAGATGAACCAGTTTCTTCCTTTGCAGATGGGAAATGCATAAAACGAGTTTGGTTTTAAAAAAGTTATCAGATCCTATCATAGTGCTTAAATGTAAGTTTTTCTACGGCAGCCAAAAGTTAAAATGATTCTATTTTCCCATTTATTTATGATGAATCAAATATCCATAAGTCAAGAAGATTTGTTGAATTCAACAAAATATTTATTTAAAGAACTGAGGTTCAAATTTATTTCTTCTATTAAATTGACAAATCTTGATAGAGTTTTGCCCTTGCAAAGCCAAAGTACTTCATTCTGTCGTTGTGATCCCGTTCTTTAGAATATTCCAACAATTTTTTTAAATACGTGTTTTAAACGGGTTCCTCGTCTAAGGTTCACTATCATAGTAACAACTTTCATTAAGTGTCCAAATGGTAGTATCTTACTACTCAAAACTTCCTAGTCGATTATGCGATGGTAAGGCATAAAGTTAGGAAATTATTTGTCTTTCTTGGAGTGGGCGATAAATCCATTGACTTTACCAATCATTGCTGACTCTACATTAGTGGTTATGGCCGACAGTTTGTATAAAGGCATATATATATATATATATTGATTTTGTGTATATTAACAATATTTGGTACATATCCTACCTCTTTTTTAGTCCTTTCATTGGGAATAATTTTACTAATTATTCTCAGGCGCAAAACTCCTAAGATATCATTCTCATCATTACCGCCTACTGCTCGGTGTCTGTTATGTCTTTACACATATTTAATTTAAGTGATAACCATTCACACTTGTCCAAATCTCTCTTTAATTGAATTTTTATTTTTTTTTGAAATGTTTTGTATTCGTCTTGTGATGGTGCTATCGGGCACCTGCAAGTCTTGTATTGCTGACATAATCTCACGCTTTTTGACAAATTTTTCAAATAATTAATCAGCCTCATTCGGAAATGTTTCGTTTAAAAAATCTCCATCAATGAAAGACTTTTTCTTCTTTTTTAGCATATGAAAAATTTTCAAAGAAGCTATTGTGGCATTTTCAAACTTATAAATATATTGTGGAAAATCACTTTTGGACAGACAGGTTCAGCTGAATGTATTTTCTTCTTTCTGAGTTAAGTGGATAGCTTGTGTATAAAATTCAATGGGCTGCCTGGAAGTCACGCTCAATTTCATGTTTTTGTGCAACTGCAACAATTTCGCCGCACAACCAATAAACATGTTTACCTTTAATATCGACGAAAAATTATGATTATTAGAGTCAGTATTAAAATTATAGAGTCTTCGTCTTTTACTCATTTTGGTTAATATTATTTAAATCTAAATAGTTTAAAAAATTAACAGAACTTTAATTTTGTCCCCCATCTTACTCTTGCTTAGTTTATTTCAAAATGGAAAAATTATGTGAGCAGGTGAAATATAAAGGTACGCACAGATCAGTGAGATTACTCTCGGTTCTTACTTTGCTTATATTGTTCTAAAGCAGTGATCATACAAAGGCTGATCTTGGGGGAATAAATAAAGATCATTTTTCTCGGTTAAACCAACGCGTCTTACAATTTTATTACAAAAAGTTATTATAAATTTTACCGGCTTTTTAAAAATATTGGAGGGTAGGGACTGAAAATTCTGACAGATTTTGAAAATTGTGGTTTTAAAGACTCAAATAACTGTACAGCGTTTTGAATCCATCATGGAATACCGTGCTTATAAAATTGGTATATCTTCTGTGCATGTAACTCAATTGTGCTACAAAACTCTTTCATTTAACATAAAAACTCAATAGGAATAAGCAAAAATGTTTAAACTCAGTAATAAATGTTTTATCTTATTTTGAATCTAACATGATACACTATTTTTACTATGTGAACAATTTCAAACTATTTTTCATCTTGTGAATGATTATTGATGACTGTATACACAAATTATATTTTCAGAGACTAATAAATCGTTATTTTAATAGTTTTTTACTTTCATTGTTTATTTTTGTTGAGTTTTTACCTGATAAGAAGGATTAAAGTAAAGATATGAGTCTCATGATCACCTAAAGTGATGAATTTTACAACGAACGTTACAAACTTTTAAACGCGTCTGGTTCCAATTTTATGAGCACTGTATCACATAATTGATTCAAAACACCTAACCAAATTTTGTATGAACGGCAAAAATGTTCGGCATTCACTTCTTCGCGCAGTATGGCTTATATCTTATAAGATAAATCCCGTTGACTGGTAATATCATTCAGATATTTGGCACTATGAAGAGCGCCAATACAATTATTGTAGTTTTCATTTATTTCTATGGTGGCTAAAGAGAGTAGACATAAGTGGAGAATAACTGTTAGGTTTTTGTGATGACTAACCTGGTTTTTAATTATTTATATAAATTCTAAATCTAATTTGAGTCATAAAATGCATTTATTCAAACTTATTGAGTTCAGTCTCAAATATCAGCAATATTTAAAAGCACGCTATCGATTAAATTTATTTGTATCATTTTTTTTATTTATTCGTTGGATTTCGGCTGGCGACGTCGCGCCCGCTGGCACAGGGTTAAGTATCCCTGAATAAAAGCATTAGTGGAATATTTAAATGTCATCGGCAGAAAGTAAGACACCGTGAACGGGAACTAGTGTAATATTATAACGTAGTTTTACGTTTAAAGCGGCTACTAAATGAAAATTATTAAAACGGAAATTTAATGTTAAAATAAACACTGATTTAAAATAAAGATATTTTTTATCAACCTCAGATGTTTTATCGATAAAACACGAGGTGATTTGCTCATTGATGATCTTAAACTGCAGCTCAGAACATCAAATAGGGATTCATAAAATAACTTTTGATGGAATATCTTATCACATTGTACAAATATGATAAGATATTTTAAAAATAAAGACGATTAATTCCAAAAGTAAGGCACAACAAAATCACACATGTCATTTTTTGGCCTTTGGTTGTTGAATTATCACATATATTTGTTTGACTGTCATTTAAAACATCGCTGAGCTCTGTACCACTTTGCAGCCTGTCAGTTAACAAATAAGTCGAAGACATTAACAACTTCGGACCCGATTCGGGACATTTCTAATGATTACACTTTACACGAAAACGTGTCAGTGTGATAGTTTAGAACTTGTTCATCACAAATAGAATTAGGATTTATGATTGGATTCTTCATATTTTTGTGTTTCAAAATCTGCGAGGTATAATTAGTCACGTACGAATAGAGATGTATAAAACGTTAAAGCTGAAGATTTTGAATATCAAAATATAATTTATAAACAGATCGCATTTTGTTGAAATGAAGTTGAATCAGGCAATATTGAAAGTATAAATGAATGATAAATTATAGTTTTAACTTCAATGTTTTAAAAGGCAGCCCAATCAAAATGGGGACGGTGCTAATACGGACCAGATGGTTCATCTCCAGCTAATTGAGGTAAGAATATTTTGATTTTAATATTCATTAGAGCATTCTCTATGATACTTAAGAGTGAATAACGTCTCCCGTCTGAGGATCACGTTGTTAGTAACAGCGGTGAAGACCGCGCAGTAATGAGCCCATATAAGATTGTTAATTATCCTAATATATTCACAAATCAAATGAATGCTTATTTATAAATTACAAACTGGTTATCAAACTCAAAATAAATACCTTTCCTACGAAGATGTTAATTTAAACATAGAAATGTTTTATATACGTATTCTAGGGCACATTCCTGGGATAAGAAATATAAAGCACAAACATAATATTACCAGGGAATATCAATAAAAATGACACCTTTTTGTTGCAAAAAATTGAAATATTCTACGAAGGCATAACACTATTTTATAAGACCTTTAAAATGGAAAGTTTTGCGCTTTGATTCTGATTCTCAGTATGCTACTTCTGAGCACGTGTAAATCAACGAAGATTTAGTTAATTATTGCTGAGTGTAAATAAGACGATCAGCAAACTAATGGCAATTTTCCTGACAGTTTGAAACGATTTTATAAACTTTGTAAGAGCTCCGTTTCGAAAAATGAAACAAATTGATGTCAAAATTTGGCGCGTATTTACTCAGCGTTTAATCGAATAAATCTGATCTTATTGAAGTAATCCACTATTAATAGTCTTTTTGAAAAATATCACGTTGTGTACATTTCATAACAAAATTACCACTTCTACAAAAATCGATTCCCTGCAAATTAAATAATTTTTGTATTTAAGTAGTTTAGAGACTGTTGTGAAATTTCGGAAACATTTAAGAAATGAAACGCTCAAATTTATAAGTTGATTTTTTTGTAAAATTTCATTTCCAAGACCACTAAAAGTTTCAATACAATTTTTAAGGAAAGAGCAATATGTTGGAATAGTTGACAGCCAAAATAACTTGAGTGATCCGTTTTGTTTTGAAATCTATCAGATTCATTATTCAGTATCGATAATTTGCGGGTTTCAGAGATTCATAATCAAATTACATTCTTAAAATATGTTAGAATGTAAGTGTTACTCAAGTAATCTCTTATTGCCTTCTGAATTTTTCGTGAAATATTTATTTTAGGATTATCAAAAAATTTGCCTTTATTAACGAATTATCATGAATACAAATTGAACAAACCGAAAGGATACGCAAATAAAATGGAAAATACCAATTAAGAAGGTGTTTTAACAGACTTTTTAACCATCCATCTTAATTTCGAAATTTATATCGCATGAATGACATCACAGAGATATTTGAAGTGAATTGGTAAAAAAATAGTTTTTCAAATGAGTCAATTACCGCAGTATTTTTAGATTTTCTAATAAGATTTTAAAAGGATAGCTAAGATGATCAATAGATAATCACTAACACTACCGGTGCTTATTAATACAGTTCCCTTGCTTACCAATTCATAAATATTGAAAAAATTTGGAAAACTGATGATTAAATTGTCCATGCTATCATCATCGGTTATTTCAAATGATTTCTAACTTCAATAAATTAGTTAATGACTTTAAGAATGTCAAATTTTGTATTTGAATAAAAAGATGTAATAATAGCGCAACAAATGGTGACCTCTGCTTGACACTAATTTAGAAAAATGTTCAAATGTCTTTCTTTGAAATGTATGTTTGATTCTTGACAAATGACATCACTATGCGTCGGCGTTTGTAGGATGATAAAAACGACTTCCTCGAATGTTGAAATTTATAATGTGTATATTTGTTGACCGTTTCTCCTTATTACGCAATAAAATATCTTTCTCAATATTTTTTTTTACAAGTAACGCAATAATATGCAAAACCTTGCTGAATAGTTTACGCTATTTTCTGAATGCCCACATATAATTCACACGCAATCGACTTATTCATTAGAAATATCGAATTCGTAAATTCTTTATCATGAATTTCATTGAGAACTCAGAGTTTTTGGCTACTGTCATTATATTTTATTTGTATCAATCGGTACAGATCATTGATAAGCCATCAAATATTACTATATGTTGTTTTCTCTGGGTAATCATTCTTTCTCAATTCAATCGACTTTTGACATGTGGCATTTCCTTATCACATAGTAGTGGAGATCAAAACCTCTTGGAACTTATTATCGGCACGAAATAACACCAGATATTATTACTTGTAAGGCAGCGTTAGTGACTCATTCCTAGAAGGTTAATGTTAATGAATTATGGTTAATTGTATTTGTAAGTTTTGAATCAACTGGTGAGCAAGGTTCACAAAAATGAAAACTCAAACACTATTCTTCCTTAAAATATCTTCAGAGTAAACGCTATGTTAGGATGAAAAGAGATTTCGAGTAATCGCAAACTCCGATAAATGGTTTAAGTGTGGTGATTTGTGATCAGGATATTGGTAATTATTGCTTAATCAAAAACCTTTTTTACCATAAAACATAGTTATTGCTATCTTAGACAGATGGCGAGGTCATTTCAGCGTCAAAAGTATTTATCCCCCGTAATTAACTCATTCGAGGAAAATACAGTCACGGGCATGATTGGTTCCGTTCACTCAAATACATAATATAATGTTACTAAATACTCATAAATATTTGAATTAGTTTTAAATTGTCTATAAATGTGTATCATTGGGTATTATTACACTGTTCCACATAATGTACTTTAACAATTCTTTACAAGTAATCTAAAAATTCAATATTAAAAATTTAATAAATATCAAGAAATCTCTTTAATTTCAACGGCTTTATATGGGTGGTTGTTGCTCCAATGTATTTCTTCGCTTGTACCGAACAATACGAAAGGTAGACCCATTATAAGGGAGATAATTCCTGTTGCAAGAAAAACCAGCATATACCCTTCTTTTAAGTCCTATATTAGCAAACTTTCAACCCCCTGGCGAGTAAAATATGAAGCTATCTGAGGTTGAAGAATTCCTGATAACGAACCAAACATTGAGGCGAAAGACATGATAAACCCAACATTCGATGGAGAAATATCAATCATAGCCGTGAAGAAACCTGACTGATTTGCAGCAAGGAGCACCATGCTCAGACTTACAAACAGAACGGAGATGGGCATTAGTTTACAAGGCACTAAGCCGACAGGTATCAAAAATGCGGCAGCTCCCAAAAAAGCTATGCCTGAACTGATTCGCCTATATGTAGTTTT
>JWZT01002219.1:20373-34550 GCA_000827895.1 Thelohanellus kitauei
TTATAGCCGACTAACTTCAGTTGAAGTTAATATATATATATATGAATCATAATGATTATCAATATTTCTACAGTTATAAATCTTTAAGTGTATCGGTTTGTCTTTGATATATTCAAATGTTTTGTTTTAAATTGTATGATGCATGAAAAATACAAATCTATTGTTTATTTTATTATTTATTTGAATGAAACGAGACTTTTTCAATTCCATTTTATCTTCGTTAGATCTAGTTTATTCATTCTGGAAGCAAATCATGGATCAAATAACATATATTGATAGTTACATAGGAATCAACAAAGCTGTGGATGCTTATAAAACGAACTCAAAAAGTTCTGATATTCACATCCAAATGGTATCCATAAAACGGTATATATCTTATTTCTCACGCCATGAATTCTTCCGAGCTACTGATATATTTTTTTCGGAATTTCCAAATGATGTTTTTGAAGAATTTTCACGGATTAGTGATGGTCAAATAATTGTAGAAAAATGTGAAGAAATGACAATTCTATTATTCGATGTTTTCTGTTTCATATTTAGAAATAATTATATGGGAAATGACCCTACATCCACATCATTCGTCCAATTGTTCCTAAATATTATCAGAACTGAAAATGCTGTAGACGATTATAATCCAAATAAACTTCTTAAATCAATCGAATACTGCATCAGAGATGAAGACAACAAAGTGCTTTTCATCAACGAGAATGGATTGTGTAATTTTATCAATTATTTTTTGAATGGAAAGATCATTTCAAAAGATAGATTTGGGAACGTATGCGAATCTGTCTACGATCTCCAAAACGAAAATGTTCGTTTAATCCATGGAAATCTTACAAACAGCGTATCTCAACTTATGGCCAAATTCATTTTCTCTAAAGATGAAAATATCCTCAGTATTCTAAAGAACGAGCTCTAATGCTTTTTCGTTTAAATTTGACTTTTGTAATAGAAATAGACATCAATCAATTCTTTACGATCACGAACTATGTATACAACAAGGAGGTTTATACGATCCAAAATTCAATATTTCTGAAACTTTTCTCCAAAATATGGATCAAAGTAATAGCTGAGCGCCAAAATATTATCAAAATAGACACGATGGACAAATTGACTCTATTTGGAAGTATATTTGCCAACAGTCTCACGAATAAACTAAACAAGATTTATACAAGTCGAGGAAAATTGGAGGTGACGACAAATTTCAAGCATAAGCTATATATAATTTATTTCGCCTTAGTGGCCTATCCTATTGTAGATAAATATGAACGAAAATGGGTACGATTGGTATTAGGACGTCTACACCATTCTTTCAAAAAGTACATTCAGAATTATTCCATTGACGAATTTACAATCCAAAACCAATTTCTTCTATTGCAATATTATATCTTGAGCCATATATCGCTGAATATTGCAATATCCCCTGACGACAAAGATGTTTTTAATAGTTTTATCGCGAGGATAGCTAAATATCCTTCTCTCAGTAATATTTTTTAATAAATAGAAATTCATTACTCATTCATTAACAGTCAATTACTTTTCAATTCATTGAATAATTCATTTTTGGCCTTCTCAAATAAATGCAATTCTTTGAAAAATCTTAAGAAATTTCTTCTGCATTTCATCTCTGCCATGAGTGATGGTATTTACACCATGAAGCTTCAAGAGGAACAAAAATTATTTATGTACGAAAACGTAAAGATCAACTACCTTTCCATATTCGATGATGATTTGATAGAAAATGTGTTTTCAAGGCAAATTTGGCAAAACTTTCATAATTCTCCGTTGCGGATTTTTAGGCCCATTCTCAGAGACGATAATTACAGAAAGTATCAAAGAATCATGTCATCAGTTCTGTTTTTATTCAGAGAATTTAATTATGTAAAACGGTACATTACTGATGATTATTTAACAATGCTAGAATCGGATTCCGAGAACCCATCAATGACTGTACGCGAAATTCATAATAATTGCAAGATGTTAGAATCGATTTTTGTATCAAATAAAAATGACAGTATAAATGACATTAAAGACTTAAATATTCCATCGCTTTTGAGGATGTTTATGCTGATTTTTGAAGTGAAATTTATTTTTGGAAGTATCAGCACAAAATTCGTAAACAAATTTTTGTTTAACCTTTAATTAAAAATTTTGTTTTGTTTTGTTTTTTTCGTTTTTATTGTCACACAATAAGTTGAATTCTATTATTTGCATGGTCAAGAAATCATTTACTTTAATTTCTGCATGTGAAATATTACGTGAGGATCAATGAAAATATGTAAATTTCAATGGCATAGAATTGAGCAATATATGCTAGTTCATTCATTCATCGACTACAACGTTTTTGAAAACTATCCTTGAACATTCCCACAAAAAAAGGTATAAGTGATAGACTTTTTTAATGTAAAGGCATATAGATTTGATTTTCGAGGAGAGCGTTATATTCAAAGTGTTTCAAAATTATGAAATGAGATAATTCATCACAATTTAGTGATTTTAAACAAATTAATCGAATTTAGTTTTGGATCTTGTATTTTTAGGCGATAAGATTTAAAGTGTTTCGAAATGTAATGAATTCTATTCCTAATGATAATTTGGAGTATGATCATGCCATATAAGTTATATCAGTTCAGAGAATAAAATTATATATTATCATTTATTACTACGAGATGTAATTTTAAAGTGATCCTTTTTAATTATGGTTTTCAAAAATCATTTTTTGATATAGATAATGTTTGAAATTTTATGATGGTTCATTTCTATTTTGATTACTGATACTAGAAATTCCCAATATAAGGTAATGTATCAAATATCGTACATTTCCTGGACATCCCAGAACATATCCAGAATTTAATGTACCTGACAAAAGTCGAAATATTGCTTTTACAAAATTTTAATTTTACAAATCATTCAATTACAAAAAATATAGATTGAAAATTAACTTCAACATATTCTGTATTTCGCTTTTTAGTTATTAAAATATGTAAGATTAATTAATTCTTCAGTTATCCATCTTTTCTCCTGATTACCTGATTTAAGATTTTCGATATTTGATCAACTTAAAATGTTAATGTAGTTTTTTTTTCGGAAAATCAAACCAAATGAAATGGGGATGGACGTTTGAAAGGGTTTTTCTATTGAGAAATAAGATTACAAACTATATAATACAAATTTCTACCATCCAAAATCATTTACAGGGGGTCCTATCGAATAATTTTATATATACACTGTGATAATTTTCACCTAATTTAAAGTTTCTCTTTACAAGCTGTAATGTAAACCTTATATATTTATTAATTATCTTATAATTTCGTTGTTCGGAAAAAAGTACAAATAAATTGCATTTCTGAAGGTTTATAGCAGTTTTCTCTTTATTGTTCAAGGTTATTTTGAGGATGGATAAATTCATTTCTCATCGTTGATGATAAATATCTTTTTACTAATTAAAAGGGATAACACATATATTTTTGACTTATATCACATAAAATTCGAGAAAGCTTTTTTATCAATAAATGACTTTCATACATTACTACCAAGGCCCTCAATGGTCGATGACAAAAATTTTTTGAATTTCAATGCATGCATGAATATAAATATACAAAATTTCAAAAAGAACAACAATCAAAAATATTTGATGATAATAGCAACAAATATAAGATATAAATAATTCATATATAAGCCATTGTTACAATTAATGGGGTACACAATAACCTTTGACAAAAATTTCTGCTGTAAATTCATAATATAATTTGGGAGATCATAATTATCAAAGGATCTTATTTTTGTCAAATTCTCAAAGAAAATGATCATCGAGTGTAGTGGTACTATTGTATTATTCGGATTGCTTGGCCAATATTCAAATTATAATTTCATAACGTTAACATAGTAGAAGTCCCACATAAATATTATAAAAATTTTTACATTGGTAAATTTGTATTTAAAGTATACGTGTTGTGACAAAATCGTACAATTTCGTTACCAAGAAGAATGGGCATATTATCAAAACTTAAAACATTGGAATTTAATGATATCGAGTTATATTAAATCGTAAGTTTACTTATTTAAAGCCTAACTGACAAAAATCGATATATATATATATAAATAGATCACACTCAGATGTATATAATTTCTTTTTTGTGTTGTTTTCTGATCAACTCACAATGAACAAATTAACTGTTTTTGACTTTCTCAGCTTTCTCGGAACTCTAGCAATTAATGTTTAATATTTACATCAGATTTATATAGATTTGAAATATTAAAATTTGCTAATATTCGGTTGAAAAAAAAGTATACGATAATTAAAGAAAGCGTGCGATTTTGTACAGGTTTACAATCAAATTTCATCAATAGAGGCATAATTGATACTAAACGTGAAATATACCTATATTTTCTAAAGAAACATATGTAAAAAATGCTTACCTATTTGGGATATGAAATTAAACCATCATATAAATGAATTTTCCTGGTAAATATTGCTAAAATTAAGTAAAATTAACGACACTTTTGTCATTAAACATTTTTCAAAGTGTATCAATCATGAATAGTTGTAAAAATAATCAAATTATATGTATATTAAAATGATATCACTTATTTGAAACCCCAGAGTAATGAAAATTTTTATATTTCAAATATTTTCAAATTTTAGTAAAATATTGTAAATATAGATAGAAAGAAAAAATACCTGATTGTACAATGAGGAAGAGATATATCACGATAACCATAAAATATACAGAAAATCGCATATGCTTCTTAGATAGAACTTATTATGAGACCAATTTGTTTGAGATATATGAAGTCTTAAAAATTGATATTTACGGCCTCTTCTGTGATCAAAGATGCTGATTCAATCAAAAAAAATTATTTTTCCTTGCGAGTTTATATCAAATATTAATCTGTTTCAACGTTTATTTTTGAAGTATTGGTGTGTCGTATTGCATCACTTTACGATATGGGAAGTTAGAGGGAGAAGGTATGACTATTGACAAGGTGAGATTTTGAACTATGACATCATTTAATAGTCAAATATATTCGTCTTGAATATTGTTTTGAAGAGAAATTTCAACAAATGACGTATTAACAGTAATCGATTTATATTTGTTCAGAAATGCATCGATGTTTTACAAAAACTAATTAAACCATGAATTAAAAACATTTTACCCATTTTACATTCAGGATAAAAAAATATGTGATAATTTTAATATTTAATATATTTAGCCGTTAATTAAGATTCATGAATAATATTTTCGCGAATGGCAGATATATTCTAACGCCTATAATTTAAATTCTTTGTTCTAGTAATCATATTTCAAATTAGTTTTCAGAACCCAATTCACCTGTAAAATCATTCCTAAAATCCAAGAGAAAACGCAGTGCAGCTATAAAATACATATATATTTTGTTATTATCATTAGATAGTATCTCTGGAAAGGGGTGGAGTTTATAGGTGTGTCTCGTACAGGATTTTCAATTACATTGAACCTAATAAGTTGACAACTTGAAATAGCACTGTAATATTAGTTACCTAAATCTGTATGACGCCCAGTATTTTTATACCGTATTGTGTAACAGACGTTCAAACCAAGATTGATACGTTATTTGAGTCTATTTTCGTCATATGATCAAGCATATTTACAGATTGTGTTTTCTGACGATCAAACTCATTCTATTGAGAAAAGTTTACTCGTGACAGTAAAAATAGTTAGTTTCATTTAAAGATTGCATTGTATCTAAAAATCCTTCTTGAATAAATCTCTTTGGAAAAATCGTGACTATTTAGGTATTTGATCAACGATTCAAGTGAAAATTGAATTGTCGTGTAATTTCGCAGCTTTTCATGTTGTATCGGTATTAAGAATCTACATCAGTTAAACATTCTTAAAAAACATCTCTGCAATATAGTTATGATGCCAAAAGATGCTTAAATTATTCAAATATTAAAATAGGACGTATCTTGTATATCCGTGATATGACAATTGAATTTGATATTTGTATTAACATTCAGTTCTTTATGTCCAAGCGAATGATATTAATTCTTTAAATATCGTTGTATGGTTAATCGATGGATTGAACGTATGTTTATTTCTCATCTTAAAATTCTTTTGCGTTATTTTCATGATTTTTTTTTGAAAATCCAAATCAATCTACCAGCGATTTCTCAAGAAATTATTGTATAGTTATGCAAGGTAATAAATTTAATGAAAGTAGTAACCACAAAAATTATAAATCGCATATAAATAAACTTATTTATTGTATGTTTATTAACGGAAGAGCCAAAAAATGATAAATGATAAATCGGAATATTATTAAACTAAACTTTTAAATAAAGACACAATCTCCTATCAATACCTGCAATTCTATACCATACGCTTTATTTGACAATTGAAAACTAATAATGCTGAAGTGGACATACACAGAAAATATATCTAATTGACGCTAATCGATATTTCATAATTAGCGTTCTACAAAAATTGAATATCAGCAAAAAAATTGTATATATATTTTGCCTAGAATATACTGGACAATATTCATTCCAGTAACTAATTCATACCGCACATAAAATTGAATGTAATGAAATAGTGTCAAGGTATTTTTTAATTTATAAGATACATTATAGTAGTTGAACCCTTTTTTTTATATATTGAACCTAATTTTGCCCATATTGCATTTTCTACTTTTTAGATTGCATTACAATTATGCTTGATGTTAACAGAAACGTATTCCTATCTAAAATATACTTAGTAAATAATTAACACATGTTAAACTTTTTAATTGGTATGCGAATTTAAAAATTTACATTTAAAAATATTTCGTAAATTCACCAATAAATATAAAATAATTAGAATGTGATGTAGTTATGACAGGCCAATTTTCCCAATGTGTAATTAGTTTTTGGAATTTATCAAATGAAGAACATAATAGATCGAAATTTGATCGATAAATCCGAAAGATTAATTTCTAATTTTGTATTTTTATGGTAAACCGGAAATCAAAATTAGATTCTTACATTAACTCACCGCATTATTTCTAAATGATGGGATTTCTTTTTATTAAATTGCATGCATGTTAGTTGTTAATACTCGTTTTTATGCAGGAATTCATCATTTATATTATCGAGGTTTAAATACATGCAGTCAAATTTCTACCGCTGAGTAAGTCGATTTTTTCGATAAAACAGCTTGGTTAATTTGTTATGGATGAATATTTCGGCACTCGCATGAATATATTTTTTTAAAGTTGAGAAAATTCCTTAACTATGTCAAATTATGATTTTATAAATTCTGAAATAACACGGTTTCAAATTACCATACAAATATACTCGTGACTCACATGTTAGAATTTGATTAAATGTAATTTTTGATACTTACAAATATCCTTGAACAATTCCAAAAACGAATATCTAAAATCCATTACACTTAGTGATTTTTTTCATATCAATTGACAAGTATATGCTTGATAATATACAAAAAGTATGATGAGTTTGCAGTTTCGATTTATTGGGATTATTTATTATGTTATCGTTAGATATCTCTAACACAGACAGATATAAATGATTACAAAAAAATCAGTTCAGGTTTAAGATACTTTTTTTAAATTATTTTTAAATTTTTGGCTTCGTCATTATTCGTTTGATATCAAATAGAAAGCAATGGTGATTATTTTCATCGTTATCCACTTTCTAATCTGTGACTCTCCAAACAAGCTATAAAATATACCCGGATAAATCAAAATGCCATAAATTGTTATGGAAATGCTTATTAATAAATAATGACGACCACATTTTGATAACATTCCTTGAGAAAAAATATAAGATTATGGAGTGTAAAAGAGTTTTACGGATGTGTCTGCGCATCATCAGTAATAAACATGTTACTAATCGTATCTTTTTTATTCGTTATCATTCATTCCATTAACATTACTGAGGTCACAACTTTTAATATTTATTAAAGGTAAAACTTATCATTTTAAATTCTCTGAATAATTTAATTTCAAAACTAGGAGATACTGCCAAATAGATTCACATTCATAGGTTGTGAAGTGTATGTTGAATAAAAATTACAGAGGATTGACGAATATCAAGTAGTTCACTGACAATTAGACGATTGTCGCATATACAAAAAAGGAATTATTTATCTTTTTCCTCAGATTAGATTAGCTCTATGCTAAAATATAATTTCATCGTACGTATGAAAATATGTATTGAAAAATATGAAATATAAAACCTGTAATTAATGTACTTATGATATACGTTATATCACTTCTAATTAATGTGTTAAAATGCATGTATTCTGATGGTTTTATTGAAAAATATATCGGAATTATTGAGATCAACTCTTACTTGATGATGTAAGATATCATTAGATATTTAAAGCCCCGTCAAGATTTGGTAAACTCAATAGTGTTTTTGTGTCATTAATGAAATGCTACGCGATGGTCTAATATTTATTATAGTATTGATGGAAAAATTATCTGTGTTAGTTATCGAATATCATGTTTAATTTTAGCTCACACAATATAGTGTTGAAAGAAGATACTGATTAAAATTTTAGGCAACGATTCATTTCACTTTTAAATAAGTTAGAATGTTTAATGACTTCATAGAAAAGAGGTATTAGAGTCATATTTACTTGCTCAGAATGATTTATAATGAAAAATTCTTACATATTTCCTATAAATGTCAAATAAAATTCAAGACGGCATATTTCAGTCTAGATTAAAAATATTAATATATGTTGAATTTAATGATTCTTTTTTCATAAATCTTTCATATATAATTTTTTTTCAATTGATTGAATCAATAATTTCAGTCAAATATAATATATATCATGATTCATCATTATCAAATATATACGAACATTTCGATTGGTTAAATCGTATCAATTTTTTTTAATATAGACGCCCTTGTGTATAAAAACTAAAAAACCGTTTCGTTTATACGACAGATTACAAAATTATTGTATACCACTGTTATATATAAAAGAAGTCATTTTTCGCAGTTACAATTAAAAAACATCAAACATTCAATACTCACACAGTTATTAGGCCGAGCTATGAGTAGGCTTCTGGCATCTATTTGCCTATAACAATTATTGATATATAGAGTGAATTAAATATGAAGTGAGAATAGTAGATTTCTAATATTATTAGGTAAATAACCTTGTAAAACTAATTCTGAATTCTTTGTTAATTTATCTTTATATTTAAAATTTTTAAATAACTAATATCGAGTATATAAACTGGTAGTATTTAGAGTAGACGTTTGATCTCACGAAAATACAAAAAATTTTTGCGAAACTATAATAGGATTAACATTGGTGACAGACAGCGTTAAACAAAGGTACATATTTCAAATGACTTTAAAAATACAGGATCCATAGAACCAATAAATATACCTAGTCAGCATTAATATCTTTCTAGATATTTGATTTACATGAAACATATAAAAAAAGTGTTGAGGCTAATAATATTCTGGAAGTTACTGAAATTATTTACCATATTAAAAATAGAATTTCTTTGTGCATCTTTCAAAAATATACAGCCTCAAATTAAGAGAATGTGGAAGTTGGAAGCCAAATAATTGAGAAAAAATAATATATTGAATGATAAAACAAGAATCATAGTTAAGCGGGTGGTAAAAATTTCATTATTTATAAAACATCTATATACTACAATACATAATGTAGCATTTGATAAATTAATTACTTGAATTGTATTCATGGTCTAAATTGCCAAATATTTATTTGAATTTATTCAAAAGGCTATATTCTATAGTAAAGCCAATGACATTCATAAATACACATATTTTATAAAAACGATTTTTAATGCGATAACATTCTGAATCTGAGCAGATAGATGTAATCATGCAAAGTCTGCAATGACGCCATTTGCTTGTTAGCCTTTCTTTTTAATCATAAATTATTACATCCTTCAGTTTTCAAATGTTTTGCTACATGTTTTTCTCGAAATTCATACATTTTAGCTTCGTTATACATAGTTCCTAGGTAATGAAGATTTTTTTTTCAAGTTTATGTTATTACGTAGATATTAGTAAATGATTGATCTGTTTTTATAAACACTGGGAATTGTTCTTTTATACCAGATTGAGTAAATAAGTTAAACATAGTATCAGGAGTAAAGTGGCCATGCTTAGCTCGTAATAGTTTGGCATGTTTTCATTAAATTGTGATATTTTTTGAACACTTATACAGCTTGAGTTATGGTACAGAAAATATGTGTTTATCTAAGTTCCAAATACACCTGAATATATAGATTCTTGTTAACAGGTGGTCATACCATATTGATTTGACGTTAGGTTAAATAATTTTACCTTTATAGTTGGATCAGTAGATAAAAAGTCAAATCTCTGTTTCCATAAGATATGTTCTCATAACATGTATTGATTTGAGAAGTCTTTGGAGGATGGTATTATGAAACCTATGATTCCGTGATCTGGTAGATGATTCTTGAGGTTTATAATTTATTTATATATTAAAAAATGTAAGTAGTATCGCGATAGATATTGAGAGAATGCTGTGTACATAGTAGAGATTGGTCTATTTGAAAGATGATCGAGAGTAATAGTAATATTAGAGAACAAATATATTTCTTTTTATGTTTTTTATATCATAGATGGTGTCAAAATGATAAATGTAGATCATAATCAATATACAGTTAATATCAAATTCGAGGAAGTGGTTGGTATGTTACAATGCAAACCCAAGCGTTTTTAAAATATTCGAATTGAACGATATTATAAAGACAACCAATGATGGAGAGTCAAAGCCTTATTAGACTACTCTGCGCTTGTTTATACTACATGGAATTAACTTTTTTTACAGATCAAACCAAGATACAACAGTTAGAATACTAGACGAAGAATGCCTCCGTTACCAAATAGTCGTCGCTGAATAGTCAATATATTGGTGAGATTCTGACAGGTTAAAGCGACATTTTAATATGTTTATAGAGGTTAATTTTACGCCTTGTATACTAAAAAAAATATTCAAATCCTAAAAATACCAACATATATTTCCTCTAAGTCTATAATTGGAATTTCCATAGATTAAACATCTTTAGTATAATTTCACTCATTTTTAAAAACATTAAAAATTAATGTAATTTATTGTATCAATTCTACATCAACGTAGAAAAATATGGTACTTTAATAACGTATTGATTACATATTAGAATTATTCAAACATCATTTTATCATGAATGATCCTAAAAGTATGGATTATACCCATAATAAAAAGGCGGAGCATTCTGTTTTTTTATTAATCCAATAAAAATCGTGAAAGTTTGATGAGTATCTTACAAAAAACTTCTATTCTGGATTTATATAATAACTGGATTGTTTCTACTCGATTTTATATATATAATTTAACACAAAATGGTTGATTTTATAGGTTGTATATTCTCAAATGAATTAAAAATTTCCCCATTAATTCCGATAACGTTTGTCTTAATTCTCCGATCCGTGAAAGGAGTCGTCAGATATTATCAATCCCGATGCACAAACTAACCCTTCAGACGAACAAATCCTAGGAAATGAATGTATTAATTGATTTGTCATACTGTGTACATATTTTGGGATTGATTAAAAATAGAGCGAAAGGGAAAATATCAAAAATATATATTTTTTGTCATTATACGAATAATATATTTGAAGTTATTCAATCAATATGAGAACGTTAGAACAGAATAGATTATTGATAGAGCTATAGGCTACTTTGAGATGACATCGAATATACCTGATTAAATAAATACCTGAATGTATGTTAGCCGATAGAATATTTAATTAAAAATTTATTATTTAATGTTTATTCTTATTTCTAAAATAAAATAATTTTTTTTCAGCTTAGTAAGTGAATACCCCCACACAGTTGCAGCAAATGTGATTAAAAGAATGGAAGCTTTTTGCTTGTCACGTAATATACGAGAAATATAATAAAATGTAGAAGTGACGGCAAGTGTCAAGCCCTGTGTTTTAATCTGGAGAGTATTTTACAAAGGACTTTTGTCCTATATTGTAAATGTTGTTGAAATATGTGCCAACAGAATCTGACCTACTATCTAATTTTCGAATATAATTTATACAGTTGAGACATTTTTTTCTGATCCATATTTATAAAAAATTATGTGACAATCAAAAGCAGAAAAAGTCATTTATATCTAGCTTAGTAAATCAGTCAAGGTTCAGTAATGACATTATTCCGAATATCATAGTATATCCCATCTCCCTGAATGCGAATTTTATCTAAAGTCAAAATCGTAAAATACTCGTAAAACTCCCATTTTTGTACAGTTTCATGCCAACAATAAAAAGTGTTAATAGAATGCAGCTTAAAATAAGGAGTGAAAACGGCTGCATTGAAGGTCTTGTAGTGTCTCTTGGGGTTGGCTTCACATTAAGCTCATAATTAGACTTGAAATTAGTCCTTGGAACTGATTTGTGGTTAGGCTGTGAATAGGCCTTAGGATACTTATCGGAATGAGACCGGTGACGAGGCATTGATATGATCCTATCTATCATTTCACCTTCTAGATAGCACTGCAAAATTGGTGAAAGAAATCTGTTTGATGTCTCTTGATTATAAAGAGAATTGCTTTTGAAGTCTTCAATCAAAGATTGTTTGGTTCCATTGATCGCATTTTGTCGTGAGATCAAGAATTCCAAAAGCTCATCTCTTTGTTCTATTTTTCAAACACATTTTACTCTCAAAAGTTGCTTCAGTCTTGAAAAACTCGTTAGTTGCATTTTCAAGATTGCATTGAGCTGAAATTATCATGCTTGTATAATTCTCTTTGGAGATCCCTTCTTTTTTCAAGTAGTCAAAAAATGCATCCATTGCAAAAAAATGATCATCTTCTCTCATCACGCATTTATCCATGTCGAATATGCGTTTGGACTCCACTTCACGAAACCATTTCTCATACATTTCTGTGGAATCTTATTGTTGAGTTAAGAGCTTACCAATCTTATTTTCGTAATAATGACGAACCAACTCATTGAGATCTGAGACGTTGCAGTGTAGTCCTGATAATAAACATAAAATACTGTATGGAACCAGCCACCTCATGTGACCCATAAAGTCGCCATCGTTATACGGCTGATCATTTGGATCACAGTGGGGTACGTCATATCCATATGATTGGTCGACAATCAGTGCCATGATTTTATCTATAAATCAACATAAATGTACCATCAATATTTTCGCAACTGTTCGTGTTTGTTTCTGTGATAGCCAATTTGATGAATGCAGTAAGTGCAATAATGATAATTGCCATCACAGATATCGTTTAAATGGTGTTTATTATCCCAACACCGCATAATCTTAAGTATATAATAAGAAATTTTTAATAAATAAACAAAAGAATAAATATGATAATTTTTATCCATAAGATATCATCCAGATTCTGTTAATTTTTTGCTTCGTATATGGTTAACCATCTCAAATTTTCAAATATTAATATGGGCCAATATCGAAAAAATATATTTCATTTTGTCTTATAAATATTTAATATTCAAACATTTCACAAATATTTGATTATCTTCCAAAAAAATACTCTCTTTTCAACAGCAATATATCAGTTAATAAAGTAACTCGTAACATATTCTTAAAGCGCATGAATGTTTGCATGTAATGACCTTGTCTTAAAACTTTAAATCAGAAGCCTCAGACAATGGTTTAATTTATTGTTTACATTACAGTCATTGATTCAGGTCCGCAGTAGATCGTATCTAAATTTACATATATTGCAGTTGGTTTTGCGTTAATTTAATTCAGATTATTTCGTTGTAGACACGTATTTTAATATGTCATATAAATACTTAAATATGCTCAACTGATTATTCGTTAGATAATTAAAAAAATATAAGATTTGAAACTTTCCCCGAACTCACATCGAGACTGAAAATAAGGTTAAAAGTGATATAAAGCTCTGACGAGCCAATTTAAGGGATATTTATATATTTTGCTTTTTGAATGATCGAATTTATAAAACTAGCAATTCAAAATCCAATCGATGAATTTAAATGGTGAATTCTTGCGTTTTTTATGACATAATAAATTCCTACACAATCTATCTGATAAATTTTCGTTTGTCATGAAACAACCTAAACATTTTTATATAAAATATTTAAGATATGTGTGTTTATACAGTCACTATCATTCAAATTC
>JWZT01002222.1:18656-36070 GCA_000827895.1 Thelohanellus kitauei
AATATCTGGATTAATTTGAACTAATTATATAGTATCCTATAAATCTGACCATCACAAAAATCTAAAAACCTTAATTTCATTTCAAATACATTTTTATTGTTTTCAACTATTAACTATTTCTACCATATTGCATACATGAAAAGTAAAGTGATGATTTAACACTGCGATGGTTCAAATTCAGATCAATTAAGATTTATTTTATTTATTAATAAAGTAAAACTATTTAACCGTACAGCTTAAAACAAACGATCCATTAATCAAATGGTTTGTGTTTTCTTCACAAATTATTAATTACACAAAATTCAAATGTTTGACAAAAATGCATTTTAAATAAAAAAATTTAGTCAATAAAAGCGAAAATTGTAAATATTAAACAAATAACTATTTATTGTCTTCAGTTCTTTAAGTTTGTATATTGATTTTTTTAAAATACCACCAACAGCTAACGAATCTATAATTAGTAAATATATACAGTACGGACAATAATGGAATTGTTATAAGTGAAATAATCCAATTTTTCAATATTTTATTTGGATTTTGTATTCCCTGATTGGATAAAATGTTTCCTTCTTTTCCTGGGAGAACACATGTCTTTTTAAGGCACGAGTAATTTCCTTCAATTGATTCACAAGGCTGTATGATTGTATTGGTTTGAAATAAAATGCCTTCGATTGGATTATTATTATTCGGGATCATTTCACATTTAATATCAGAGTGTTGCGTGTGGATGGTTATATTAAATATATCAATAACACCCTTTTTTAGACTCACTCCATCAGATTCGAATATTATTTTATAGTTTCCAATTTCATACAGTGTATTTTTTTGCAATTTAAATGTATATCCAACAGAAATTTCGTGGGTGGGCCTACCTATATTTGTCTTGACTGAAAAATTGCATTGTTTATTGTCTATTTGATTTATTGAATAGTTTAAGAAGCATTTAAGTGTTAAAAATGCAGGACCATGTGAAGTAGGTGGTATGCCCATAATTAATTCAGAACCCTTATGATAAAAGTTTGTGATTTGACTTGATGTGAATGTTGCGCTATCACCACTAAATTATCAATAATTTTTACTTGAGGAAAGCAACATTAATAGAAAAATGTATACCAATTGTTACTTGTGTGTCTCCAATTGATATATTCCAAACTTTTTGTTCTTTGGGTTCTTGAGTTAAAGAATAAAATATTATTGATGAGAAAATGAGTTTCAACATATTTATCAGGTTAGTTGAACATATTAGATACTCCTTTCATAGATTATTAAATCGAGATCCTCAAATATACAAAGAATATATAATTTAAATCGTATAATATACACAAATGTAAATATTATGAGATATTATCACCGTGCGTTTGTTCAAATATTTTCAATCAAAAATCATAAATTTAAAAAGTAATAAACAATCAACAAATTTGTGTAACATAAAACCATTTGAATATCTTTAATTAAATAAATATTTAATTATCAGTGACAAACCATATATATTATCTCGAAAGATTAAAACATATATTTAACCATAATCTTATTAACAGGTTATTTAAAATCCAAATACATTAATTAATTTCGAAAATTTTTATCAGAGTTTACAATAAGATGATGTTTTTGACAAAGCTAGCCTTGATTATTGATTTTTAGAAAAATGGGTACATTTCGATAACCCATTAATAGGAAAATAATCATTATTATTCAGTATATATTATTTGATATATACTGTCAGTTCATATTAAGTGCACGTATATATTTTGCCCCTTCTACTAGTAACTTACATATATTTACTCCAGAAAGCTACATGATCCGTTTAAGTGCATGATTTAGACATGTGTAGAGGCCAGTCAATTTACCCGATATAATAAGTTATCCCAGATTTTTTTTTATATAAAAACGATCATTGCACTTGATGACCAATACCTACTATATTCGAATTAAAAATTATATCGATAGAAATTGAATGCGTTTTAATTCTAATAGGCTACATCACTGTTTTTAAAATATGTTTCACAAAAAATTTATGGCTGAATTAAATGAGGCTCTCCAATTCGTTATGTGAAATACAAACGGATTGAAGCTTAGTTTAGCGATTCATAAATATATAAGTCGTTAATCTATTTAAATTTTACATTAACTGAATCTAATTTGATTATTATGTTTAATATCTCGTATAAAAATCTACAATTACTAGATTGTGAAATATACTTTGATAGCAAATAATTATATTATACGGTTGCCCGATCAAGTCAGTCACATTTTATAAACAAATATTTTATCAAAATTCAGCATTTATAACATGATAGATTGTACATCTTCGTTAATCTAAACTCTGAAGTAATATCTTATGATGTATTGAACATATTTTGGTAATAACCATCACATCAGAAGATGTTTTTTCTATTGCCCCATTTTAAATGAAATTACATCGATCGTTTTCGGATCTCAGAAACGCTCAACACCTCGCATTATTCAAGGCAAAAAATCATCAATTAAATGAAGTACATTTTTGTGAATAATTAATTAAGGCTTTTGTGACATTTGTTGTCTAATTGAATACACGAATTTATTTTAAGAATGCACAACATGAGGTTCCACAAACCCAATAGAGACCAGATCATGGTGCAAGAGAATGTCCGCATGGTAATATACTCCACACCGTACTCGCCTTTTCTCAACCCGTTTGAACTTTGTTCTCAAAATTGAAGAAAATTGCTAAAAAAGCGTCCCTGAGATCAGAAACGAACCTGTTTAATTTAGTTCAAAATGGGTCAAAAGAAATAAAACATTCTGATGTGATGGTTATTATCATAAAATGATAAATACATCAGATATAAATAGTTCATAATATAAAGTAACGAATAGATGTATAATTTATTATGTTTTAATTGTAAGTATCGATAAATTTTGAGTTAAAAAAAGATGACAGACTTGATCGTAAAACCCTATCATATAATGAAAACCGTATTGCATCATAAATATGTGAGTATTTCAATCACGATATACCATTATATTAATGAAAATTCCAAAAAATTTATGAACCTCAAAAATTATATTTTCTGAAATGGTTCTCATTTTTTTCTAGAGGATTATTGCGCAGGTAGTTTGATCCAAGTCGCTCAATCATATATCATATTTGAGTGAAATTAACTCAAATGACAGAAAAGACACCATTTTTGTCAATATATATCAAGCTACAATTTCAATACTCTTCATATTAATAAATGTATTCAATGAGATAAATTTATAATAAGTAATGAAATTGAAAAAATGTTTTTAAATGGAAATTATAAGACTTTGTCTGAATCGACAGGGCTGACATTTTTTACAATCTCAAATCATACCGTGTCAACTGATATCTAATAATTTAATCATTTTTTAAATTGAACATTATTTTCTTTAAATATATATCACTCTATTGCCAATAACAAGAGCAACTTCTTGACTCAAATTTCACAAAATTCAAGTACATATTACCTTAGTTGATAAAAGTGACATGTATAAATAATAATGGAGCCAAAATTCTATATTTTTTGATATGCCATTCACTCCGGTAAAGTGCATAGTTCGGGACCTGTAGAAAATGAGAACTTATCAAGAGTGTGCAGATAACCGGGGTAAATTTACAGAGCCACATGAAAACGAGACCAAGATTTACTGTGAGTTTAATCATTGTGTCGGTTAATAATTGGTGTGAATTTAAACAGAGTTGACTGTAAAAATTTATGACATATTGATTGATACAATCAAACGTTTTGAATGACATAATGGCATACATCAAAATCTAATATCTGTAAAATCACGGACATTTCCGCATCAAACATAATAATGTTTTCTTCTTATTTAATAAAATTAGAAATAAAATATTGATTTGATTCGATAACTTCCGTATTCAAACAAATTTCAAATATTCTTTGGTTATATTTTTAATTGAATAGAATTCTATGCAACTTCAGATGTCTAAAAAACATGCGCATCTTGTATGATCATGATGCTATTAATGCTAGTACAATTTAAGTTGTATCCAGTTTCTCGGATTCTCATAGTTTCTAAAGATTTTCATGATGATTGTACAACCAACTAAGAGCTATATATATATAATTATAATGAAAATATTTTGTTCTATCAGTCACGTCTTCATGAATATTCAGAATGTGGCAATTCGTTCCACACTTATCAATACCTATTTTCCATCTATATTGTATCTCAGTGAAGATTGAAGTAATAAATTTGATAAATCATAAATTTAAAATATTTATTCAAGACCTCCAATTTACCATGACATCGAACTCTAGATTTGTAAAATTTCATTTGAGAACAAGATTTTCAATAAAAGAGTTGGTAAAATTTATAATCGTGTAATTAGCGCAGCTCTATTTTTTGGAATCACGTTCAACCTGAAATAGACGATTTCGAAAAGCATATAACTTTGAGGGTTTTTTCGATGTTATATTCTGTTTGTATTTATAAATCTAATCAGAAATCAATTTTTGATATAATATGCATGATGTTTCTTCATGAATTATGGTAAATATATTTTATTACCCACTCGTTAGATTGATAGATCATTCGCTGTCGATTAAATGTTGGTAAGTCACCTTATCGTGTTTAACATTTTTAGAAAGTGGTTGATGGAGAGATGACACGCTGACACAAAAAAAGAAATTTACCGTAAACGCTGTAAAATTTTTAGTCATAAGGTGGGACAAAATTTTGAAATAACGGAAAAGTAGACATGGATTAAAGAATAGACAGCTTTTTCAAAACAATAGGGGAAAATTCAGTAAATCAATTATTATACTGAGCCACACTTGAAAATTTATATTTTAATAGATTTTGCAAAATAAAAATAAAGCTTCGAATATAGTTTTTGACAAATGAATATTTCTAGTTTTTATGCATTCTCATTTTTTTAAATGAACTATTTAATTTTTTTATTTGAGATAAATAACAATCGGCAATGAATCTTCGATTGAAAATATAGAAACAGAACATTAAAACTACTCGTCAAATTCTTTCCTCTATTTAATGTATAGGTTAGATTTTGATTTATATTTCACTGTTGTTCTGCGCACGACAAGTGACATGACAACTAAAATTACGAAATATTTAGAAACATCTATCATGGTCAAAATTCACGGAAAATTGTTTTTAGCTGAAAAATAGACAGATTTGAGAAAGATATTGTGAGAAAATTTAACCAGGTTTACTGTATTTAAAATTGTACTTAAAGTTTTCAGATGCTTTGGTAACAATCGACGTAGAATATAGGTATGAAACATATACAACACTTAAATTCACTGAAATACAATAAAAATCCTGAATCTATTTGTCATTTATAATTTAATTGAAAATAATATTTCAGTATTTCGCAAGTATACTGAAATAGATTTTTGAAGCTAATTCGAAACATGAAGAATATTGGGTTAAAATCATTGTCTCCAAGTTAAGATTTGAAAGAAGAATATTTACGTCATCAATAACTATTAGAGCTCGATGATTATCATAGTTTTCGTTAATTAACTCTTATGAATTCTCTGGTTAAATCCATAAATTTATCCCATCCCAATGATACCATTTGATTCGTATTCAAATTATATATAATTGATAAAAAGTTTTGTATGGAGTGATACATTTTATTAATAAAAACATGTGCAATAACTGTATCCATAAAACCATCAAGATTTAGAGAAATTGATTTCATTCGTATATTCATGCTATAACATCAAAAATAAATTGCATCTTAGAAAATTTAAAAATCGAAAAGAAAACCGAAAATTATAAATAAATAATATTGTGCTCACAATTACATTAAATCATGTCTTTGTTGATTTTTTTAAGACACATTAACAGTTAAAATTAGTAAATATATACATACAGAATATCAATGGAAGATCCATCAATTGAATAATTAATGCTGTGAATCCTTTATTTATAATCGATTTTGTCTAACCAAGTAAATATATATGTAGTAATTGATTGAATCCATTTTGTTGTTAGGGTATGAGCTATATATTCCATTTGATTCTAAAAAGTAGTTTGTTTTTATCTACTAGAATACCTGTATTTTTATTTATGAATAATTATGTCCTATTGATTCTCATGGAAATATGATTTATGCGGTTTAAAACGAAATTTATTTTATTATATTGTTATTCTCCTTCTTTATCATTTCATATGTTTTATCATAGCATTAATTTTTTAGGATTATTTTATTAGAAGTAATACAAACCTCTTTTAACCTCACAATATCTAATTTAAATTGCATATTAAGGTAAAAATATTTATTTTGAGTGTATTGGTTGTATTTCGATCAATATCAAAATTCAATATGGTATACTATTTTGTGTAGCTGGGTTTTTGACTAAAAAAGTCATTGTTAAATTTCTATCTAATTTATTTTGTCATAAGTGTCTCATTTTGGTACAAAAGATGTATAAGACTTCGCAACATCCATATTGGTATAATTAATTCAGAACTCTTTAAAAAAAAAAGCCTTTCATTTGTATATGTTTGAAAAACGATTATATCATGAATGAATTATCAAGTTTTATTTACTTGAGGAATATAAGGCACATGTTTTAATCTCCTCTAAAAATTAATTCGATGTTTCACAATGATATTTTCTTCGATGATGCGGCTTTTATCTCTTTTATATGAAAGAAGAAATGTGTAAAGATATGAGACTGTTTTTTTATATTGACTATAAACTCATTTATCAATTTATGATTGTACAACAAAAATCATGTATAAATGCCAAAATATTTTGACCATAAAATTTGAACAAGCTAATAAATGATTTTAAGTACGCTGTAAAATCCCAATACGTGATAATGTACCAATTCAAGTTTTACCTGAAGCCATCATGGGTGATATAAATGATAATATCAAATAAAAATATATCTTGAGAACCGACAAACCTAGATACAAATTTATTGATGTACTTTTCTGACCACCATTGTATATCGTTTATTAAAAAGGCTATTTTTAGGCTGTGAAATATTTATTATTAATCTTTAAAATAAACATTTTTTTATATGTTCATTATTAAAGAGATTTAGACTTGTTATGAAATATGTATTTGGGAAATCTTCATGAATAAATTTTTTGGTTTTTTATCTTCCAAAACTGATATTAAAACGAAGACAAATATTTGAAATGATATTTACTGCAATAATTCTTTTAAATAGATAACCTCACTTTCAAAGTAAAAATTTATTATCATACATATCTAGGTATTATTTGAAATTTAAATGTTTATATTACTATCTAGTTGATTAATTAAAGGATTTAACCCTGTCTAAATCAATGCACTATGCTGTAGATGAATGTAAATTGATTTTATTAATGTCGGCTCAATAAAAAACGAATTGTAATTGTGTATTCGATTCGACTTGTATTTTGAAACAATGGAAAAGTGATCTCACGATGCGTAAGAGTTAAAAATATAAATTTTGTTGATTATTTACACAGTACATAACATTAATTAAAATCGATTTATAAATTGGAGTTTTTTAATAAACATTGATGTCGGTTTCAAAAAGTTCAATGATATATTTCAATGTTGAGAATTTTTTGGTTTGAAGATTTGTGAATAGAAATTATACATTTTTACAGTTGAAATTGACATTCGTATATGTGTACACAAGTTGTTTAATTTTGACAGTCAATGCTAAATGCAAAAATTTTAAATAAGTAATTTTTGAGAGATTTATACGCCAAACTGTGATGATAAAACATAAAAATTCTGCTAAATACGTTTAAATATTTTTAAAATTATGTTCCATTCTCAAAAACGTCGAAATAAAAGATACCCAAGATTATCTTTGAAGTCAACAGCCCAGTCAATAGACCATTTGATTCATCCATTTGAATTTTTTTGAAATATTGATTTAAAAATTACAGTTTATCCATACTCTAATATCAGTCTCGTGTCGATAAAAGAAATCATGAAAATCGTTTCAAGATAAAAGAATTTATCTATATTTACATATATGTGATAATTACACTGTTAAACATGAAAAAATATTGATTAAATGCGAAATTTTTAATCGTGTATGTATTTAAAATTCTGATCTATGTTTTGTTATATTTAATAAAGCTTTTTACTTCCTTTATTTAATACATAACCTCAAACTAACAAACTTATTTTGATCCTATATAATTCCTGATAACGTGAGAAGGTTTTGGTATCGTATATATTATCAAGCAAATAACAAAACATAATATTACAAAAAAAGGACAAGCTTTGATATTACACTGTTACTCTTCAAAAAGGATGATCGTTAATTGATGATTTTCAAAGGATAAGACTATATTTTTTATAAACTGTTTGTTAAAAATTTCAAAAATATATTTTAAATTGTAGTGAGAATGAGTATTCTGATTGCGAAGTCGAACACTGCATGATTTTACTGGGACTAGATTTATATAAAAGCAACATTCTTTCTTAAATTTATTGTGTAATTTATATGATATGTCAAAGTCAGAATCTATGAACGTCGGCATCTGAATGTAGCTCAGTTTTGCACAGTGAATGAGGCTCTCATCTAGGAAATTAAATCTACCTTATTCTCAAATATCCTTGGCTACTGAATAGATTTACATTTATAATAAGATCAAAAAAATTTGATTCTTTGAGATGAATTTCTTATAATTTAAAAATAGATTATACGTAGGTTCTTTTAAGAAAAATAATTATGTCCCTAATTGTGTTCAAGCATAAGAATTAGTTCAAGGATTACAAGAAAAATATTCGGAAATCCTCATTTCAAAAAACTATTCAAACATAGAGAATATGTATTGAATGTATTCATAGCTAAATGAATGATTATATATTTTCAGATATTTCAAATCTGATATAATAGAACTTTAATAAGCTTTGCACACTCTCTCTGTGTCACCAGTAAAAATAAATCAAACAGTATATATATGGATGGATGGAAAAGGACGTTTTTATAGGAAATATGTGGTGATTCATGAATACTGTATCATTCAAAATGCTAACCGAGATTCGTATAGTATTCTTTGACAACCTAATATGACAAAGTATCTAAGCTAATTTCATGAGTCGATCCTATAGAATATACTGATTATCAATTAATTCTTTTGAGATCTTTGCTAAAACATCGCCTACGAACCATGTTGATATTTATATCCTAATGATTTGATGATAATATTTCTTAAAAATAGATATTATTCGTCATATAATTTTCTGCATGTGGAGTAAATAAGAAATTCAAACACACAAATTCCCGTTTAAGAGCTTTAGATCCGTACACGTGTCAATTGTTTTCATTCGGATGTACTAATCGGTTACATAAAACAAATTTTCAAAGATTTATATGAAAAATAGCATTATATAACATTAAATTAAAGGATCAGAGGTAATAAATATCGGTGCTACTCAAGCTTAAAGACTACATTGGATATTTTTAACGTTGAAAACCAACATTTTATCTAAAAATTTTTCTTAGGTGAGATGATGTACTCAAAATCAAAAACCATTCTTACATTTAGCCTAAATATTTTTTAAACACTCATAACAGCGATCTCAGTAGCTTTTGGCCAATACTACAAAACGAACACTGATGATTGAATTTCTGATGCGACGTAAAGGCTCAAAAAGAATTATAGCGTGATTTTTTTTAGAAATTTGGTGTTGTTTTTATACAAATATTTGATCAGAAAAACACGATCGTGTATTTTCTAAATGCTTTTCTAAATAAATATGATATATTTAATTTTTTTGGGATTTCAATATGAATTTATAAAACGTTCAAATTTGTTTTATTTTCAATAATCGCAAATTATAGTTAAATCCATGCGAAATACGGCACAAAAAAGGTGTGTAATGAAATCATCTTCAGATGAAAAATGGAAGCAAAAAGATGTAGTTTATATAATAGTTTATGATTTGAATTTACATTATAAATAAAAAATCGAATCAATCGTATAACTCATAAAACATCAAGAACTCTAAAAGTTCGTCTGACACTTTGACAGTAGATTAATAATATTATTAGTCTTGAAATCATAGAAAAATGAAGATAGATATTTTTTTGTATTTCAAAACGATTTCTGGATAATTTTAATCAAAACTGATATTTAAAAAATCGTGGAAAAAATATTTTATGGCTAAAAATGTAGATTAATATATATTATTATTACACATTTAATGGTGCGTTAGAATAAATTTAATCGTTTTTTAATTAACACAAATGTTATGAATTACGAAAGATCTTTGAAACCAAAATGGTATAAGATTGAATAGCACGCATTAAATTTCGTTCATCAAACTTAGAAGTCTGATGCACAATCAGACGATATGTATCGAGAAATAATACATAAAAATCGATATGAATAGAGTTTTTCTGAATGATGATATTATCTCTTCATTTTGTATACAAAAATGACATGCACTCTGATATAAAGATATAATTGGAAGTTAGAATATTGTAGATCGGTAATTTTCGATTTATATTTAATTCCGAATAATGGTAATCTGCGAGATAACGCACTAAAAATTTAAAATTGAACGATGATATTGACGAACGATAGATGATTGCCGAATCCTATGTTTAATATATCAGTAATAAAACAGTTATTTGCCATCTGTGATCTATATATGCATCAAATAACAATAACTCAACACACCTATGAACTATTTTCGATATAATACAAACATAATGACGAATATCGATGCATATTTTATATTGTATATTATCGTTTAATGCAGGTTGATCAACGCATTGATATTGTCAGAAAATAAGGCACGCGACATTCATGACTATCCGGTAAAATAGAATTTCCAAATCGTTTAATCTAATTCTTATGATATCATAGATAATTACAATAAAAAAATTCTTATACCGTTCATATAATGTTAAATGCTTTTAAATTGTTTTCATGTGTGAATTGATTTTACCAAATTTCACCAAAAAAGTACATAAATGTTTTAAATACGGGGATGTATTCACTTCAGATCAATTAAAAGTTTTTAATCTTTTATATTCATAAAATAATATTATATCAATTCCTAGATTAAAATCACCAATGTTTTTATCGAATTATTATGCTTCCTATACGAATATTAGATTCCTAAAATTTGAATTATATTGAAATAAATTTGATAGAAAGGCATAAAAAATAGAAAACATTTTTGATAAACAGCTGAAATTGTAAATTTAAAGCAAATAACTGTTTATTGTCTTCAGTTATTTAATAGTTATCATTGACTATTTTTTAAATAGCACCAACAACTAACGAGTTTATAATTAGTAAATATATACAGTAAGAAGAATAAGGGAATGGCTACAAGTAGAATAATCCAATATTTATATTGGTTTTTAAGATTTTGATGTTCCAGATTTGGCAGTATGTTTTCTCCTGTTGTGGAGAGAACGCTATTATCTTTGAGGCTTGAGTAAGTTCCATCAATTGTTATACATGGATATATGATTTTATTCGTTGGAAATATAATGTCTTCGATAAAATCACCATCATCTTTGGTCATCATTACACATTTCCTATCAGAGTATGGTGTTTTTATGGTTATTTTATAGAATTCAAGTGTAGCCTCCCTTATATTCACTCCATCAGATTTGACTTTAAGAACATAGTTTCCAATATCATATATAATGTATTTGTTGAATTTAAATGTATATCCAACAGGAATTTTATGGATTGGTTTATCCGTGGCTGTCTGGATGGTTAAATCGTATTGTTTTATTTCTATTTCAGTTTCTGAATTGTTAGTGTTGCATTTTAGGCCAAACAATGTAGAATCACGATGTTGCTGTGGTTTATCTACGATTAATTCCGAACCCTTATGATAAAAGTTTGTGATTTGACTGGACAAGAAATGGGCCCCATCATTACTAAATTATCAGTATTTATTACCTATGGAATATAGTATTGAAAGAAAAATCCATACGAATTGTTACTACTGTGTCTCCAATTGATATATTCCAAACCTTTAATTCGTTGGGTTCATGAGAGAAAGAATGAAATATTAGTGATGATAGAAAGAGTGTAAACATATCTATTAATTTATTTAAACAGATTAGACACTTCTTTCATAGATTAATAAATCTAGATCCGTAAATTTATAAATAAGATATAATTTCCATCATATAATATATCAACACATGTAAATATTATGATTTATTATCATAAAAAGTAGGTTAAACCTATTTTGAAGCATAAAATCTGAATTTTTACTAATTCCAAAGGAAATAAATAATTGGTGTTATGTGTGTACCCTCAAATCATTTGGATATTAATCCATAAGTATATATTCATTTAATCCTGACACACCATGCATATATACTCGAAAGATGAAAACATACAGTTAACCATAATTTTATTTACCCGTTATTTAAAATCGAAATACAAAAATAGATTTTATAGATTTTTACAGTGAGAAACGAATAATATGATTTTTAAAAGAAGTTTGCGAATTTTTATATATATTTGGAAAATGGATCCGTTTGGATATAATTCATAAATAGGAAAATTATCTTTTAAATTCAGCATATAATATTAGATATATACAGCCATATCAGATTAAGTTCACCATATTATTTTCCCCCTTCTACATCTATATAATGCATATTAACTTGAAAGTATTACATGGTCAGCTTATGCGCATGCCGTCGACAGATCTAGAGACCAGTCAATTAACTAGGTTCAACAGTGTATCATGGATTTTTTTTAAAATCGATCCAGACTACTCGTAGAACAATAACTACTGAATTTTAATTATTATTTATATTCTTAGAATGCCTATACGTGTTTATGCTTGTGGGTTACAGCTCTGTTTCAATGTTTGATTACATACAATCTATGGATGGAATAAATCATTCTAAAATTCATAATGTTTAAAATCGCGGATCCGAATTTTGCTTTGTCATTGATTAATACATTATTCATTTATCTAGATAAATTTTATCTCCACTGATCGTCATTTGAATTTTACATTTAATCTCTCGTATAAAAAACTTTTTAAATTACGTGAGTGTAAAAAAAAATACTTGGAAATTTAACATTTATATTATTGGCGCTGTATTTCATCTAAAATGTATGAGTATATCAATCGTAACTCCCAGTATTATTATCAAAATTCCCACATTATTATATATAAAAAAAAGTTAATATTTTGAATAGTTCACATATAGTTCCTTGAGAATTATATCTGAGGTTCCGTGATCTGAGCCACTCAATTATATAAAGATCGGAGTAATAGTTACTAAAATAATAGAGAAGAAAATATTTTTGTAGATGTTCATGAACATAGAATTTAAAATTCTCTTCATCTCTATAGTCGCAATTGATGAGATATATTTATTCGGTAATGACAATGAAAAAAATGTTTCATTTGAATTTCTTTACTTTGTCTAAGTTGTCAAAGCTGATGATTTTACAATGAAAAATCAAATCGTGTATATCAAAATGCAATCATTTAAATAGTTTTTAAATTGAGAATGACTACCTCAACATAAATCACTCTTTTGTCAATTACAGGAACAGTTTCAAGACCTAAGTCTAAAAAAGATAAAGTATATGTTACTTTAGGGGATAAAACTTACATGCCTTAATACTAATGTAGCAAAAATCTTAAATTTTATTGATATAAATTTATCTCAGGTTAAGCGCACATCCTCGTAAAGAGAAAATCGTGCACTTAATCTTTGTGTGGAGATACCTAAAAGTATATTTACTTTACCACATAAATACATGGCCAAGATAGTCAGAAGAGATAAACAGATTGTGGGCTATTCCAGTGTGCACTCAATCAGAGTTGACTGTATTAATTTCTGAATTATTAATTGAAACACTGAAATTTTGTATGATTAAGTGGCGTACATAAAAAATATCTCTATACAAGCACGGATAACCTCACGTCAAAATTTATCAGGTTTTCTACTCAATGAATAAAATTCGCAAAAAATATTAATTATATTAGATAACTTTATTCGTCAAGAACATTTCAAATATTTCATGATTATATTCTGAACACAATCGAATTCGAGGTACTCTCATGGATCCCGAATACACGAGACGTCTAGTATGATCTTCATTTATTTGTGCTAGTACAATTAAAGTTTTTATATAGTTTCTCTGATGCTTATAATTTCTAAAGAATTTCGTGAGTATTTCAGAAACACTTAAGAGAAATATTGAAATCATTGATATAATTGTTTTTGTTCTACCAGTCATTTTTTCAAGAAATTTCTGTAAGTGGCAGTTTGTTCGACACATATCAATACCTATTTTACATTTTCAGTGTATCTCTGTGTTGATTGTATTAATATATTCAATATATCGTCAATTTCAAAGTTCGATCTTACATCTCGGATATCCATGACATCGAACTCGATTTGAAGTAATTGATATATGGACAGAATCTTTATAATAAGAGTTCGTGGATTTTGAAACATTGTAGTTCGCACAGCTGTACTTTTTTGAATTCTGTTCCTCTGAAATAGATAATTTATATTAATATGTGAGCGATATTTAGATTTGATGGTGTATTCTGTTTTCAACTGTAAATCCCAGTCATTTATCAAGAATTGATATCATATAAATGAAGTTTCTGCTTGAATTGTGGTAAATATATTTCATTATTTACTCTTTTGGTATATTGATCATTCGCTTTCGATTTAGTGTAGATACGTTTACATATCGTGTTTAAATATCTTAAAAAGTTGATAAAGAAAATAAGCAAGCTTACATATAATAAGTTTAGCCCTTTGGGACAAGATTTGGAAAAAAAAGGAAAAATAGACAGTGTTAAAAATAGACACGGGTTTTTAAAATGGTGGCTAAATGCTCTCAAGCCCATGAGTTTTACTGAAAATAACATGATAATTTAGATTTCTGATCCTGATAACCATTAACAATTGTTTCATAGAGCTTGTTACATTAATAGGTTCAATTTTATGTGCTTTGAGCCATAACTCAACTATTAAATTGTTTAATTTGTCTAAAATCTACACATCTGCAATGAATCATCGATTCAATATATGCAGACAACATTTTAAAGATACTCGAGAAAAGATTTTCTTCTCTTCATATCAAGGCTGGTGTTTGATTTATATTTCATAGTTTATTACACGCATGTCAAGTGATTGAAAAACAACAATTACGATATATACTAAAATATTTGTTAATGTCAAAAATGAGATAAAATATTTTTGGCTGAAAAACACAGAGGGTTTGCTGTAGAAGTAGGAGTAAACAGATGAAAATATTCTATATTGGAGATCAACTCTGGAATACCATTAAATCATGAGATTTTTGATTATGTGACAACTCAAATATTGCAACGAACAGAAAAATGTTATCATCAAATATTTACAGTATATAAATTATGCTTGATTTTGCTTGAATATACATAAAAAAATCAGCGATGAGATTTCTCTTTTTTAAGAAATTTATTGACTGATTTAATCACGAAGCTGATGTCGAAAATCGTGAACATATAAATATTTAAATTTAACTATAAATATCATAAAATAAGAATGTATATTCGGATTGTTGATTTTTATATGTGTAAAAAATATGTTTCTGGAAGATTAGTTTATCAAAAAAGGATTTTTAAATATGAGATAAAACGAAAAAGAACATGATATCCAAAAATACTGGGAAAAAATGGATAAATATAAGAACATGGATTTTCGAATGATATTTTTTGACAGGACCTAAATATATATAAATGAGTATATTAAATATGGAATGTTCAACAATAATTTATTAAACAAACCTTAAAAATGCTGGAGAAAATAATACAAAATCAATGAGAAATATTTCGAGGCTATTTTCTTAACATTTAATTTCTTTTAAGTTAAATTTGTTTAATTAAAAAAATTGATGTCACAATAAAGATTGTAGATATTTTTTTGATACAAACATAATTTGAAAAATATAATACCGAAACCCTACATAATTTTAAGCCGTTGTGACAAAAGATTTAGTGATTAACAAGAAATAACGGACATGGGTTTCAAAAAAATGTGGTAAAAAGCAGTCAACCACATTAATTTTACTCATAATATCACGAAAATTCAGACTTGAGACGATTTATCGCATTAATTAATAATTCAAATAGTTTTTATAGATGAATATCTTCAGTTTCGTGTACTTTGAATTTAATATGAATTTTCATAAATTGTAAATTTTTGTTTAAATCTCTCAAAACGGTTATGAATCTTCCGTTCCATATATAGAAACATATTAAAGATACTCCGAAAGATTTTTTTAATTTTTGGCTAATACTTGTTTCGGATTTGATCCTTTATTCTGCGCATGGAAAGTGAAATGAAAACGAAAATTATCAATCATTGAGATATTTCAATCATTGTCGAAATTCAATGAAATTTTTTTGGTTGAGAATAGATAGGCTTTACTGCATTCAAGGTCAAAGCAATTCGAATATTTTGATAATAAAGCATTTTTAAACATTAAATTTACTTCATTTTAAGCAACTAATGTAAATTGAAAGCATATAACCGTTTATTGTCGTTAGTCATTTAACTCTGAATCTTTTCTTTTTTTACATGCGCAAAAACAGCAAACGAGTCTATATATTAGTAAATATATACGGTATGATCAGGAATGGAATAATTATAAAGGGAATAACCCTGAATATCAATGTGTTTTTGGAACGTTTTTCATCCGGGTCAGAAACAATCGTGGTTTTGTTTTTGACTTGACCACATGTATCACGAAGAGGAATGATATTTCCTCCAATTGATTCACAAGGATATATGATTTGATTGTTTTCAAATGAATTAACTTGTAGTAATTCTGTAATATTCTTCTGTATGATTGCACATTTTTTATCGAAGCATTTTGTTTGAATGCTTATATTTTCTATTGTAATTATAGCATAATTTATCTTGACTTGGTCAACAGCGAACATCATATAATGCTGTCCAATATCATACTTGGTGCGTTTGTTGAATTTGAATTGATATCCCACTACAATATTATGGATTGGTTTAGTTGATTTTGTCTGGATGTTTACATTGCATTGATTAATTTCGATTTCAGTTATGGAATCAAAAATATGGCATTTTAATAGCATAAATGCAGAAGAATTTGTCGATTCTTTGATTTTTATCACCAACTCGGAAAAATTAAGATAAACGTCTGTGAATTGTACTTGAAAGAATGTTTGCATATCATCACTAATAAATACATTTTTCTTACTTGAAGAAATAGATGACGAAAGTAAAAAAGACACTGAATCGTACTTCCGTGTTTCCAATTGATATATTCCAAACTGATATATTATAAATGAATTGCCTTTTAGATCATTCGTGATAGAAGGTAGGATTAAAGATGATAGAATGAGTGTCAACATAGGCGATGAACTCATTATGGATTTTGAGATTCATCAACAAAAATCATGCTTAAAT
>JWZT01002224.1:13820-26230 GCA_000827895.1 Thelohanellus kitauei
GAATGAGGGCATCCAATATATGTAAATGTTCGATGCTTACTCTATCGTGAAATGAACCTCAATCAAAAATTTTTCAAAATATTTAATAGCATTTATAGACGACAAATTATTATCTATCTGCAGATTCATATTTTCTGTAAAAAAGTATGATCTCTATAAATATTATAATTTTTTATAAACTAGAGCTGAATATTAGGGATGTATTGGATTATAATAACTGTGTATTTATCAAATATTCACACTTAATTTTTTTATAATTCTATCGTTACATTTTTTTTATAAAGGTGTTATCGATAAAATTGGATTTCTTTCGTTGAAAATGGATAAAATGTCATCAATAATGGATGTTAATAAAAATATATTTATGTGAATAATCAGATCAAAAATATCCGAGAACAAAAATTAGGATTTTAACGTTCAAAGGTGTATCCAATTCATGCCTTAAGTACATAATTAGCGCTATATTTCAAAATTATTCTCATTCTGAAGTTTCACGAATATACGATTTTAACATTCGCACAGATCATTGAATATTGAAAGATTTTCAGGAATTTTGAATAATACCCAAACGGTGGGGGGGGAATAAAGCGAAATATTTTGATAGAATTTGAACAGTTTTTTTAAGTGACATCGTCGAAGAAGACTGATTACCAAAACTAAGAATATATTAAATAAATTTTTTATTATTACAAACATAAAAATTAGATAATAAATCGTAGCGCGAAATATAAACTATTAGTAAAATTCTTTTACAAAGAATTAATTTACTATGAACGACGTAACATAACTAGCATCATTCAAGAAACACACGAATATATCGGTAAATATGTGGAATACTCAGTCAGCAATAGATTCATCTTTTCTGTCTATCTAATGGTATTTAACGTCTCGATGAGGAAAAATTGCGGAAGAAAGACAGGTAGAAATCTAAATTATTAAATATAATACATTAAATCCAATAGTGTAAATGTTTTTTCGGTAATCTCAAAAAATTAAATTATGCTCCATAACGTTTCAAAAGTAAAATAGAATATTGACATTCGCATGAGTTTCCTTGTCAATTTAATCAGTGTCTTACACCAAAAGCAAGTGATAAACGGATTTTCATGATGTATAATGTCTACTTTTACATAGGGGCATCGTTATAGAGATATATTACAGTTGTAACTATGATGATTTTTACTTACCGCCCTACAGTTCTTTCATTAATTCAATCAAGAGCATGTTCTATCATTTGAAACGTACAAGTAAGAGTTTTTAAACTAACTAACATAATGATTGATTCAAAAAAATTCAAAATGAAAAAATTTTTTATTTCATTCCAGAATCTATAAAAAAATATTCGAAATGTGAATATATATTTCATGATTGACGGAGAAAAAAAGAAATCATTCATAGGTATACTGTTTGATATCTATTATAAAATTTTCATAATTTATACTTGTCCATTTGAAATGATAAAATTATGATTTTTATCGAGAAACCCTGTAATTCTAATGATATTATTGTTTAAGCTTTTGAATTTTTTCGGAAAAATTGGATTTTAAATATCTACCAATGAAAAAAAATGTATGATTAATATCCCAACATATTTAAGGTAAATAATTTTAACATTATTAATTTAATTTGATTAGTCGATATATCTATCCTATATTACTATGGTCTGCAATTTTCATTGCATTATGATAATTTTCATTTGAATTTGACAATAAGGAATATATATGGATTAAAAAAGAATTTAAATTGAATTTATCTATTTTTTTATACTGTTCAATAATATATATTGACATTAAACATCATAATTTAAAAAAAAAATAATAATCTACGTACCAATGGAATATATCTAGTTTTTGTTCCTTCAATTTAGTTTCATATCATTATTTCGATGTAGAATTATAAATCTAAAAATGTTGAAAGATAGGAATTTAATATTTCTGTATTCAAAGCCATGATAGTTCTACTTAAAGGTTGTCCGAGTATGTTTTACAATCATAAAAGCAAGTAAAAATAATAGAGTAAATGTAAAGCCTGGTTATTATGAATAAACAAATGATACTGACAGATTTCAGTCAACCAACATGAAAAAATACTTAAAATAGTATAAAAGGCAAATAATACAAAGAATGATTTAAGGCAAGATATAAAACTAATAAAAATCTTTTCTTTATTTTCGATAATATCTACGTGCTTTTAATTTTTGAACATATCCTAATTGATGAGTATTGATTCAATTTATCTTGTTCATAATATGAAATAGGTATATTTTTATTTATAGTAGGAAACTATTAAAAAATATGCAAAATATGAATTTTTAACGAGTTATATATAGATTTAAAAGATTAAAATTCTTTGAAAAATATGATTCAGACTATATCACATCACAGCGTTACTGTGAATGGTTTACATTATAATTTGTTTCTATTTTTGTATACATTTGCTGTTTTATTTTAATATATTTGAAAAGAGTAGGATCTATATCGATTTTAATTTACGTTAATGTTTCGGTAAGATGTTTGTAATAAAAATTTTTATGATCGTGGGCATCTAAAGTAATAATCGTGTAAAAAGTGTATTTTGAGCACGTCATTCAGCTAAGATAGTTTCCGAAAAAACAACCTATTTTTTGAATAATGTCATTAAACAATCAAAGCAAGTCAATATAATGTAGCCTGCTTAAAGAGAATATATTGCTATATTTGCTTGAGAAAAAATATGCTTATAAAAATCAAGAAAGGTAAATTACATCTTTCAATCAATAATGTTCTTAAATAAACATTTTTATTTCGCGATTGCACACATTCTTTTGAAAATATTTTTCAATGGTAGTTTTTATTATTTCAAAATATTCCTATAGAAAAATTTAACTTATTCTTGGTAAGGATCTAAATTTTGAATGACTTTATGCTGTGTTGTCAAAGATGTAAGCATCATTATTCTTATGGAAATTATAGGAACATTTGCGTTAATGATATGGTTGATAAACATAAAAATTATAAAAACGTATCAATATATTTATCTTTAGCTATTCTAGTAGTGTTTTCTAAGTGCATCGAACACAACCAACACATTAATCATGAAAAACATAAATTAGGAAAATGGATTAATCAGTTTGGTAAAGAATATGTAATGTTTGAATAAATTATACGTAAATTACGGCTTCGCAATCTCAAAAAATATTCAGGTGTGTATGTGAATATAAGTTAATTTTTATATCAATATATTTTTCAAATATAATAAACTTATATAAGTTTTTAATGGAAATAAAAACAATCACAAGTTATCGATTAACATTATTTGTTTTATCCCATAATCAAAAAAAACGATTCTTTGAAACTATCCGTGAGTGGATACTAGAGTTGTTCGAAAACCGAATTTGATTACTGTATTGCAATGATCGTTCATTAATTATAATTCACAATATCTTAGTCTTATTTGATTGAAATCTCAAACATGATTTTCTTTTTGTTATAGAAACTTAATATATTGACATTTCGAATAATGTATGCAATGAATTGACCCTCCAAACAAAAGTTGTAAATAATTAAAATATTTACAAGAAAAAGAACTGATCAAAGTTTTCAAACAATAATACAATGTTATTTAGTCACGTTTATATCATGTAATAGATTAATTTGAATAAACGAAATGGATATATTTTGAAATATTAACATCTTATATATTTAAAAAAAAAAGATGTCTGTGCATTTTGACTAAAAATTACAAGGAAAGGTATAAATATAATGAATATATTGACACATAATAAATCAAACCTCTAAAACAAATTTAATTTACAAAAACTAGTAAAATTTATTCATAACGACTATACATGATAATTTAAATAAATTTATGTACAAAATAACATATTAATATACCTATTAACTGCTTTAATAATTTTACAAATTCTTTTAAGCCTAGGGATCAAGATAATTATCAAATTGTTTAATATTATTGAACAGCATCTACATGTTAAAAAGCCAATAAACACAAATTTCTAACATTATATATTTATATTAACATGTGCAATATCGAACTTTCTATGAATAAGGGACAATAAATGGTTAAAATAATTTCGAAACACCATCGTGCTATAATGTATTTATTTTTACAAAATATAATAATCTTTTTGTTAAAAAATTAAATGAATCATTTATAAAAATTTCATTGTAATATTTTATTAAATACAAAATAGCATCATCATTCGATATGTACATAACCAACCGTACGTTTAAGGATTTTGCATAAATCCGATAGAGATAAATGTAGGATGATTTTCATTCATGGTTATCATTTAATATAAATAATTATACGTTAATACTTTTTTAAAGAAGATTTGTTGGTATTCGTGTGTATTTTTTTACAAAATTTGTAGTTAAATTTTATGTCGGACATTTACACACTGTTAAATTATGTTATTAATTTAGCTGTAAACATTATTAATAATATTACTAATATCCAGATTCCACTCAGGCTTCAGCTTACACATTAGAATTTATATATTTTGTATCCCATATACGAATGTATTTTATATCAAATTATTTTGAGATTATTATGTGGATTTCTTGTTGATAATATTGTTACATGATTTTGTGTTAATATTTGATAAAGAAGCGTAATCCATTGTAATAATATAAATCAGCGTCGAACATATGTTCAATTAATATTTTGTATAACTTATTTTTTGTTATAAATTTGAGTAGTTCCATATTACTAAAAACTGTTAAACCATATTAGTGTTTACTAACTCTCAAATGCTTTTATCTATTTTTTACATTAGAATGCGCTAAAAGATCCTGTAGAACATGAAGTATCTGTTATGACAAGCCACATCTTGAGGAACTATTTCAACTCTCGCGTTATTTAGATTAATATAAACAAAAATGCCTTTGGTTTAAATGATATCACGCTGACAGCGATGAAATAAGAAATGATATATAAATTAACGAACGATTAATTTTTAAATATCATCTGTAATAAAAAGACAGTTGATATGAATTTTATAAATTATTCATAATTAAAAAAAAAACATAATTTATGTGGTATAGAACTAATTCTAAGCATGGACAATCTATTTCATTGTAGATAATTCTGAAGAATTTATATTCACAAACACCAATTCATATCATCAATAATAATATTTTAGTATCCAATTACAAGCTAATTATATTTGATTTGTTTCACATTATCATCGATTGTACGCCTCCAATTCATCATTTATAAACATATAGTAAAAACTCAAAATAAATATTTTTAAACTAGAAACTAGCAATGGGATTATATTGAGATAAGTATACTCTTACAAATTTTGACAATCTTGTGAATTTGTAATAATCATCAAACGTCATATAGCTGATTCAACTACACAATATTGATTGATATCTATTGGGAGGTAATAGATGCATGAATATTTGTAATCATATATTATGATTTGGATATTAAGATGAACCTCTATTTAGCTAGGGATATCAGTAACTGTTTATTTTTGATTAATGATATATCTCAATAATTAATAATTTGGATATTTTATCAATATGTTCTATACATGTTATATTGTGAATTTTTAGAACTTTATAATAAAATTCGTGTTTATTTTCGAACGTTAACATTATTACATTTTTGATATTGAGTATAAATCAACTCTTTCGCGTTGGCCATAATAGTCACTAATTTAAAACTAGAGACAAATTAAAGCATATGTCTAAAAAAATATTATACATTTATAGGATTTCCATCCGTTATCGAGCAAAATCCCTGTCATTTGTCTCAAATCCTCTATTTAATTATGTCAATAAAATTCAATGATGTGATATTTAATTATTGATTGAAACGAGGAATATCATTTGCAGTTAAAAATTTAGAGGTTACCAACAATTTGTGTTGATAGTTTAATAGTTATATCTGTGACGAAAAAAAAAAACATATCAAAATTATTAATTACTAGAGAATTTCTACATCAGAATCTGTCAAGTTTCACAATATAGGAGGAATGTTTTGTCGACAAAAGTATCATTTGGTTGTATATTTTAACAGCGTGGAAAGCAGCATAAACGTCGCAGTAAATAAATATCCACTTGAATATTGATTTAAATTCTTAATTCTTATTCTAGTTTCATTTATTCATTTAAAATATCAACCAGGAATTCTGTTGATGAGAGATCAAAAAGACGATTCAAGCGAAATGAAATGTAATCTGCGCACATGAAATAAAATTGCCGCATTTTAAAATGGAATTTGCGCGAAAATGGATGGAAACCATGTATATCAGTGCAAGAATTGATATATAGAAATCATAACAATGAATTTATCTATGAATGAAATGTAATATCATTATATTTTTTAGTCGAAATCGAGATAAATATATTAAGAGTTAAGCAATGAAAATAATTTGTTTGAAGATAAAATACAACTATTTCTTCGGATAGTGCGTATATTATTGATATATACGAATAATATGTACGATTCTCTAAGGATGAGGGTTTTTGAAAATAAATTATTTTATGCAAAATTAATAATTTGTGATGGAACAACGTGTAATCGTATCGAACTTTTAAATATTCCTAGCCAACCTTCCAGAATCTCTTTCGAAACTTCCAGAGAATCCATTGAACCTTCCAAACGTTCCATAGAACGTAGTAGAAACGATAAGCCTAATCAAGCGGATTAGTACTGAACTATTTAACTCAATATATCTCGATTGTTTCAAGTATTATATATATTAGTTTTCTCTATCGTTGCAAATTGGCTACCGTTCAATACCATATATTGAATTTGTCAACATTTTCTTAGATTTGTATGATTAAATGAATATGCCAGGATTAATGAATTAATTAGCAATCCTTGCAATATATCTCTTAATACTTAGTACCAGCCCTATACATGTTCCAACCTATTCAAATATTTTTCCAACCTCAGCGTGATAATAAACAATTCATAATTGTTTTTATGAATTTTCTGCCCATTTTCATTTACTCAAGACAAGATTCAGTGAAAAACTAAAGATAGAATTTTTTTTAATGCCAAATAATATTGGAAATGCAGTGATGAGAAGAAAACAGAAGGATTAATATACAAAGTTTTAATTCTATACATACAAAAATATCGCATTATGTTCAATATTAATTGTTGCCTCTAAATAATTATGTGTTGTTGTCGAAAAGTATAAGGCATTATTAAGAGTTTCCTACAATACTGTTATATCATGAATGATTTTTTCGAATCGAAAATACGTCAACAAAATTAGATATACTTTCTAGTTTCATCACGGCTTTCAATATTGTGTATTCATTATACCCTTAGGTATCTTATGACGTTGGATGAATATCCAAAATTATTTAATCTAGTTATGTTTACAACTCCGGCATTGTTTTTACTACATTTAATTAAGCTTGATTTCCTGCTTTATCTTTAAATGTTGTAATCAATATTATATCAACCGCCTGTTAAGCTACACACTTGAAACTTAGCACATAGATTCAGGGACTGTGTCAATCATTCATCATGAAAATATCATTCAAAAATAATATCTTCACAACTACATTCACATTCATGTTGTACTACAAGTGCGAGGGTTTGGTATTCATAGTACGCCATAATTCACTGAAGTTCTCGTAAAATATAATTAAATATTTTCAAAAAACTTTATATATATTATATTTTTTATATTCTTTGTGCCCATTTGTTCAAAAAACAATTTTCTGTATGTTTCTATTAATAGCAGTAATGGTTTTGCATGAGAAGATTTTTTAAAGAATTTTTGGAATATACTAATACACAGAAGCCGAGAAAAATGTATTTTATAATAATGATTATCAAAAAAAAATTTCATTAGCGACAAGATTTTAGTTAATTTGATTGCTTCAATCATTGAGTAGATTGCAATGATATTTTTTTCCAAGGATTAGTTAGTAGATTTCAAGATTTAATTAGTTGACAGCCACGATTATTACAGTCATTTGAAGTTCCAGATGTTTACATTTTCCATAGAAAATTTAATTTTTAACACCAAATGTTGACTTTTCGATAGAAATGTGGATTCGATTTTATGATATCATTAAGCATCCTATCAATTTTTTGACAATAGAGAAACATTTTCGGCATCTAAACACACTAGGCCTATTTAAACACGGAGGTCGTATGTCTATACACTATGTTAGTTATCTGTATTTATTTCAGAATACTTTGTTAAATATCTGTGATTGTCGATTTTGGCGGTTTAAATTTCGACTACCCGAAGAAATATGCCTGCTGTTTTCAATGAACATAAGATTAATCTTTAGACAAAAACAAAAATTTACGTGGCTAAATACGATAAGGCGAAATAAACAAGCTTCTTCAATACCAATATTTGTATGATATCGTTTATATCGTGATTTACATGTTGATGGACCTGAATATGTTGACTTTTACACACACTCGTTGAGTTATAAGAATGATTAAAGAAAATTGTTTAAACATTCGAGAATGTAATTATGATGCAATCTAATGTATAACCAGTGTATATTATTCACATATGAAGGAAAGTCTTTTTATGAATCCTGGAAAGCTTAAATCGTGTAAAGTATGGTGTTTTCCTACTTATTTAAAAATCTTAGCAATCAATTTAATAAATTTTGCCACAAAATAAATAATTGTATGATCAAAATAATGAACTTTTTATGATGAATTTTGCTTTTTTTCAGTCCATCTCAAAATTCTCAAGTTCATAAATATTATAAAACTTGAGAAACTATATCTTTGGTAAAATGGAACTCGATTTGCTATTACAATGTTAACATTGGTTGTAACTGAGTGAAGAAGTTTTAGATCAGTTATATATGGTTTTTATTTAAATTTATTGAAAATTTGCACTATTCCAAAAACCCTGAATTTCGAATTGAGTAGCTATGAAGGGGTTCAATGCAAGGTTGATGTTTTTAATTGTCTGAATCAAACATAAATTAAAATTGAAATCCATAACATTCTGCGTATATTGCCTTCAAACATTTGATTAAATTCGTTTTTACAACCTGAATCTTGTTTGATAATAAGCTATGTTTTCATTCAGCTAATTCTTAACACCATCCTAATGACCTTTATATTTAAAATGATAACAAATAAAGATTAATTATTCTGCTCTTGCAATTATTTTTTGATTTGTGGGAACCTTTTAATAAATAAATTTGATGGATTATTAAATCATTTGCAAGAATTATAACATAGATTGTAAAAGATTATTATGGTTGCACGTGATTATTAAATATATCGAAAACCCCTATATTTTAAGAGCAGCAGTTTTTATTTATATTTTCTTTCCATAAAAATATTATTAGGAAGATATATCACAAATTCTACATGAACACTAGCTAGGCAAATACAAACTCAAATTAAAAAAAGACGATGAAATTTCTTTGTTGGTTTGGATCTTTTGAAATATGAGATTATTCATCTTGAAAGTATTTAGTCTATATATGTCAACACACCCTAAATATAATTTATTTTATTTCCCTCGAAATATTTTTTTTATAAAGAAATATACAAATGAATGTGAATGATAGTTTGCGTTAAGTAAATCCGCTTTCCAACGCGGTCAACATTTATATCGTTAAATAAACATTATTCATCACAGGATAAAAATTAGAGCGGATGCTTCATTTTGCTACATCTAATTTAGCCACGTAAATTATAACTTTTGTAAAAAATATAATCCTATTTTAATTGAAATCAGTTTTCAAATTTATAAGGCTATTCAACATTTAAAATGTCAAAATACACATTCAAAAATATACAAAATAGTATCCTGAAATAAATCGAGATCAACAAAATATAGTCTAGAATTCGCATCGGGTGATTTAAGTGGGCTTATAATTTTTGTATGCCAAATATGTGTTCGTTTATACTAAATTTTTAGAGGAAGTTTTAGATATGTTAAAAAAAAACCTGCATTTCTCTAGAAAAGTCAACATTTGGTTTCGAAAATTCAACATATGCATAGAAAAGTCAATATTGGAATGTAGGACGACGGTAATTTGATTTCTAGTGTATTAAGCTGATAGCAAAGTATATTAAGTTGATTGAACTGTTTATTAAGTTGAATGCGATGTTTACAAGCGCCATGATAAAGTTCATTAGTTCGAAAGTCTCGTTTATTAAGTTGATAGAAATAAATATAAAGTTGATTGAAATGATTATTAATGTGATCACAATGAATATTAAATAATTTGATATCACTGATTATTTATTTGATTATAAAGTTGTTAAGTTTGGTTGCAATAAAATATTAAGTCGAAAGAAATGTTAATGAAGTAGATTGTAAGGTTTATTAAATTGATTGTAATGTCTATTATGTTGATTGCAATTGTTATTAATTTGATTCAACTGTATATTAAGTCGATTGCAAATTCTATTAAAATGATAGCAAAGCCTATTTAGTTGATCGAAATGATCATTAATTTAATTGCAATGTTGTTTAAGCTAATTACAATGTTTTTAAGGGGCTTACATCGTATATTAAGGAGATTGAAAATTACATTAAGTTTATTTAAAGTGTATTAATTGATTGAAACAATTATTGAGTAGATTGTAAAGTCTACAAAGTGGATTATAACTTTGAAAATTGATTGTGGGTTCTTTTAGGTGGAATTCTATCATTTTTAGGTTGATTAAAAAGATTATTAAGCTGAATGCAATATATATATTAGGTAGATTTTAAGATTTATTATGTAGATTTAAAAGTCTTGTAAAGACAGAAAACTAGATGTAAAATTTTTTTTTGAAATTAAAGTTTTTCCGTATACTATAAAAATAAATAGTATATAACTATTCGTTCGATTATACAACATTGTTAAATTAATGAAATTTATTGAGATATGTTTACGAAATATCACATAACAGAATATATGCTCATCAACACATTATTGAAGGCTTGTACATCACTAAGCTGTAATTTTAGTACAAAAATATATTGTGAATATCTTCTATATATTTATTCGGTGCTAAAAATAGAAATCTTTGTTAAATATTATATTTTTTATGATACAATACATATAACACATGTTTTGACCCGCAGATTATTGATGATTGTAGAATCATTTTATTTTTACAAATATTTACTTGTGTAATTAAAATATTTTTGATTCTATATCTTTTACATTATTCTTAGTAGAATTTTGATCGATGATTCAGCATATTCTCCATTTATACAGCATTTCTATCTGTCTAATACAAGATTATAATTTGAGGTTTATAACCCACATTGAATCCTAACTTTATCGTTAGAGAATTATCGTAATTCACTATGAAATGAATATATTAAAACAACAGAAACAATACATTTTACATATATCTACTAATTATATTTTGAGAAAAAGTCCCTACAGATACATCACATTTGAGATGTTTCTTGGCAAATAACAAAATACTTTTTCGATATATGTATTGCAATTAAGTATAGATGTGATCAGATTGTTTATTTATCGAATCCGAAAATAGAATTTATCATTTATTGTTTTACATTTTAAAATTTCCTAAAAGATTCTTTTGACTTGAATGTTTTCTTTCAGATAAACAGTGTTTATGGGATGTTTTCTAAAGCTCATTTGGAACTTTTTTTAACCAATTGTTCAAGTGTAATAAATATAACTGTATATTAAATTATATTCATAACTTTGATATATTAGAAAATAATATACATATAAACATAATAATTTTAAAACATTATCTGATATAAACTTTATTGATATATTAGAAAAGACTGGTATATTAATTGAGATATATCTAAATGCTTTTTAAATAAAAAATATCAATATTTTTGCATAAAATATTAATGATATTTACACCTTTTTTAATTCAATTAATGATCAGGCCAACATCAATTTCGCCAAAATCAAGGCATGACTATACAACACAAATTGAATTTTGATAATTTAATGTTCTTTTTCATCATTATGCGATCGTTAAAAAACAACGAAATTTCAATTTGTTCTTTAAAACAGGTTTTCAAAGGGTGCGTAAACGCCCCCTGAATGGCGCTAGGGCCTAAATGAGGGGTGTTTAATGATACAAGGTGAAAATATTTTTTGGGATTTTGATAAGAATAAAGGGGTAATCATAACAAATAAATAAGAATATTATATTTATAAAAAGAAATCACTGATTCACATGTAAGATAGTTACATCATACTAAACCAAAATCAAATTTTTCCTTGCAGTTATTTTTTTTTCTTGGAGAATCTATTTATTTAATGGTTTGTCTTCTCGATATCAAATCTTTAAGAGGTTATATATGTCAGAGGATCGAACGCGAACGCAAGAGAACCGCCTGCCGCAGATGTCGAAATTCAATGGAGAGTCGGAAAGAGCCAATCGCATAAATTCGGACAAAATCGATAATATAGATATTCTAGATAGTGTTGATAATTTGTGAATTACACCCATTA
>JWZT01002229.1:0-32539 GCA_000827895.1 Thelohanellus kitauei
TGCATATAAATGACGAAAAATAACACCAATCAAAATAATCGTTACAAGGGAAATCCAACATCCGAATCTGTCACCTTTCATCATGTAAGAGACATCAGTTTTGTCGAAAGGATAGATTTTCCGTTCAGTGGAAAGAACGAGAAATAAAACACTGGAGGACCTTTAAAAATAATAAAGTCATCGTATGCACCACTGACCAATTTTGGCTGTATGGGATATTTTAACCGCTCTAAGAAATACACAAACGCCTACCCAAAAGTAAAGAAAATTCCTCGAACAATTATCATTTTAAATATTACTATCATCTCAATAAATAATTAAATATTTCAACACGGAATATTTTGCTTGTTTTGAAATTTAATTGAAAATTGGCACGAAATAGAATGGAATCTACTTTATAATGGATGAATCCCCTGTTAAACGTCTTCATATTCCATGAATGATTTCTAAGATCGATGAATTCGAATTTCCTTATCTATCGATTTAATATATTAAACCTATGAACTCTAATAATCTTAGGCAGATTTTATAAGCAAATATCAAAATGATATCATGATAATTTATTGAAATTTTTTAATGAAACAACTATGCATCTCAATCAGAGGTCAACTATAACAAAAATCAGTTTTGATTACCTGTAATTTAACGACGGGGCCAGAAGAAATGTGATAAGCATTAAGTTTGAGAGAAAAATTGTCAAAATGATCAAGTTTACACCAAACTTGGTTGTCTCAAAAACTAAAAACAATGAAGAATGATTTCCTGTTCTTCATGGGTCTGTATTCATATTATACCCATTAACCAAAGGTTTCTTAAGGTGCAAAAACTTATAAGTGATATGGTGATAAAAAAAATTAAAAACCAAACTCATTAACAATTTGCATCAGAATGGGTCGTTTTATTTATTTCAGTCAATCCCAAAACAGAATTCATCAGTTCATAGTTTTAAGATGTGGGCAGGCTTTAAGCATCAAATGTCAGAGAATAAGTTGAACTAAAATACTTGAAGTTTCCAACTACATTCAAGAGTCATTTTATCAGATTCACAGTCACCGTAGCTTGGCCGAATCGTTTCAAAGCAATTTATTTATTAATCCATAATCTGTGTGCTTTGACGTCTTTTAATTAAATGCTTCACTAAATTTGAGCTCAGATAATTTTCAAGTTAGTGCACGAAGAAAGCAGACACCAACCGTGATTAAAAATTTGATGATTTATTCGTTGTATCCTTGTCTAAATTTATTCGTTTCAGTTGTTTACATGGTATAAGGTAATAAAAACAAAGGACCATGATCAGTTCGGTGACACATTTTTTATTTGGGATAAAGCTCACTTTTCATCCTATCACAAAAACTATTGCCACCAGAAAACAAACGTGGCTCTCATAAGTCAGAAGTTAATGTTTGGCAATCCAGGAATCAGGTTTGATGAATACACCGGCACTGTTGATCGCATTTTTTTTTAATTTATGATCGAGTAAAGCAAAGTTTAGGTATCAACCACAACTAATCGATTCAGAAAAGACTTTTTCTGGTCTATACTCAGAAAAACATAAGCATGATAAAAATACATGGTGAATATGTAAGGTTTAGGTAAACGTGGATGAGAAATTAAAGGCATTAATTTGATTTTCTAACAATCGGTTTTCAATTATATTTAAAACAGAGATAAATGCTTCAAATATCATTTTATCAGTTCATTTTGTGTTCAAAACAAATTGCGTTGAAATATTTTCATTGTTTACTTGAGCCTTACGAGTCAAAATAGAAATTTTTAATGATGTCAGGATATAAACTAACTCGATAAAAACGAATGAAACAACCAACAAAGAATAATCAAGGTCAACCACCCTTAAAACAATTTTAGGACAATAATTTTTTGAGATGAATCTGCAATTTAAATCAATAAAAAGTTAACCTAATTTACTATCATTAAAACTGTTTTTGGGCATGATATATATTGAGACTACGAAAAATAGTCATGAGAATTGTTACCCTTGTTTATGTCTATGAAATAATTATAATAGAATGAGGCCAAATTATCGTGTTCAAAAAACCGATTCAGCTGCATCAAAATAAAGGTTGTCCCTCAATCTCAAAAAAATGATCAAACTACAAAAAGGTGATTTTATCGGCGCGCCAAACGAACTACAATCCGACTGGAAAGAAATTCATTAAAAAAGAATTATGAAATACTCAAACTTACGGAATGGCACTTGATAATAGCCCACGGGGTTTTTCTATAATTACAAAGCATTACCTGTTTCTTTGGTTTTGAAATTGTTTTATTTTTTAAATTTTTGTTGTTGAAATCATTTCAATGTCAAAGATAGTTAATACCTTGTTTCAGTCTTGTTTGTGACTTTTACAGTGGTATATGTTTGGGATTGGTTGTTTAATGGACCAGAACTTTGATCTTGAAGTAAGAACATCCCTGAAACAGCGAAGCAAATGATTAAAAGTGTGCAAATGCATGAGATGATAAATATGAACGTCGTTCCTCTCTTTGTGGGACCCTGATTTTTCTTCGTCATAATTGAAAAACAGTTGTGTTAACAATTCGAATTTCAACAATTTCCCCTAAGTAATCACTCAATCATATCGATTTTACAGTTTCAAGTTAATATAATCACTAATCATATAGTTAAAATCCAATTTTAAAATAGCTTGCAAGGTTACTAAATTGGTAGCCTATTTATGGAAATGTTCTAAACCTTAAAAATATCTAAATAATTGATATAAATAGCAAAAATAATTGTTTAGTTTTCTAAAATGATTGATATTAAGTCGAATGATTTTTAAATAACAGCAATCTGCAGCAACTCTAGGTTTACTTCTCAAAATGATCCAAAAGCTTAATTTCTGCTGATGATCATGCCATCAAAAATAGGGAACCGAGTCATTTTGGATGAATAAAATTTGAATAATTAATAACGACAAAATATCGATAAAGGAGATTGGTTTAGATATAACCGTCTTTGGTTGATTTAAACATAAGTAACCATAATTTTTAACATTTTCCACCATATTTTAATTTGCTGGAAGTTGGTATCATGTAAGCCTTTCGAATATGGCTTAAATACGACAAGTGTCCCTTCCAGAGATCGACGGCATTGAAATATCTGCCCTATTATCAGAAAATTTACACACGTAAGAATGACTTAGTTCATAGATAACTCGAATACCTGGTCAAAGTTAGCACTCGAATAACTAACCTTTAGGTATACAAGTATGAATATAATTAAAAAATACATAAATTTTTAAGTCAACCACTTTTAGATATTTATTCCTGCACTAAATGCACAGAAGATATAAAGATGGAGGAGTTTGCGGGTTAAATAATTTTCTGATAACCAAAATATGGACTTAACAACTTTATGGTGATGTGATTCAATACACCCTGTAATTGTTAAAATCCTTCAGCATATCAATGAGTAAAACCGTCTTATATCCTCCCACTGTAAAATCGATGTCAATTTTTTGAAATTGTTACTAATATCTGAAATTCTCCCAAATTATAGCTGAATTTCATGTAATAAATGAAGGATGCTCTTTAAAATAACTCGTAAATATGGCTCAATGCACATAGTGGATCTCTGGTTTTAGTTATTTTTAAGTTTAGTTCTCCTTATTCTACTTTTGATCGTTATTGAATTTGAGTAATTTTGTCTGGTTTTTTTTTATTTCCATGATAAAAAAAATCAAATAAAACCAGACTATCAATTTCAGTTGAGATTAAAATTTTTCTAAATATCACAATGAGTGTCTAGTGTACCGAATTTTTAACTTAGAGTCGAACCAACTTTAGAATTTTGAAGTACTCAGCGAATTTTGAGAAAATTGTCGGCAAGCGCCATCAAGTGACCGTCCGCTTATATCGTCAGTAGCGGTAAATGCAAAATAAAACAAAAAGTTGTTCAAGGATTTCATTCTCTGGTCGTTAAAAAGATCTGACAGTCCAACAAAAATCATCTGGTAGATTTAGAACATTTTCATTGATCTTGTCCCATTGGTTGCTCCATGGGATGATATTTGTCTTGACTAACAAAATTTATTATTGAGTCAAACAAGAGTCACATCTTAATTTTCCACTAGAGGTATTTGGCTGAATCTTATTTAAGTTCATGATATGGCTTGAAGGATAGGCGGGTGAAAATTGTAAGAATAAGTCATTTAGCTGTTTTTGTAACAATTGGTTCAGAAACCATTAATGTGACTACCAGAAGGTAGCCATAAAGAAATAGATAACGATTGGTGAAATTAATCTTTCAGATATTATATGCGACAGTGGAATAGGGCCCAGAGAGGTATCGGGTTTTTCGTTTAAAAATGCACAAATTACAGTTGAAAATTGATTTAATAAAATCTTATGGATTGACTTAAATAACATTAAAAAAGTTGTTATTCTTTCGATGTCCTCTTCAATCATGTATGGAAGAAAAAAAATTTATGAATACAGTCAAGTCCGGTCAGGTGCACAGCCTCTGGACCGGACAAAAACGTGCGCCCTAACCGAAGTTGACTGTAATTTTTATGATTTAATAAACTTTTTATTATGGCTCCCGTAAGCCTTTATTACCCTTAATGAAGTTATTTTTCCTTTAAATTTTTTCCCTCGAAAGATGAACGAAGAAACTTTCGGCAGAGAATAACAATTTATATAAGTTAATTTATTAAATTTTATAAAATGCACTAATCATTGCAATTAGTGCATTTTTAAATGCAAAACCCAGTAACTAAGTAAATAAATTGATATTCAAGACGTTGATGGTATACCCAAATTGCTGTCAGGACTAGTGATTTTGGAAAATAGTGAGGGCTTGTGTTCAGTGTGGAGGGAATTTTAAGATCCCGATCCCTAGAAGATAGATGACTTAAAACACAAATCAGCTTTACGTGTTCAGTAACTCAAATCGGACGTCATTTCATAAGACCGGTTTAAATATTCATTTTATATAAAATGAGATAACATAAAATAAATCAGATTTAAAAAGTAACTTGATATGCAATTAGCAAATAATTACAATTGAACCAAATGACACTGACACGACGATGAGAACCTCGAATTTTGCGACTCTCAGTTATAACCCTTTGAATGCAGAGACTATAAAAATTAAATTCTGAATGAATAGAACAGTAAATCAATACAACGGGTATGCAAAAAAATGGCCAATTGTGCATTTGATATCTGCTCTTTGATAACAATCAAGATACACATAGAATGACTGGTCGCGGTCCAAGTCAACATCCTAATCATTTTTATGTAATTTATTAACAAGTAATCCCAAGAAACGGCAAGATTTGATGAAAGAAAGATGATAAGTTGAATATCGAAACTTATATCCGGTTGTTTCCACACTCACTAATAAATAGACTGTAATTAGTATTCCCAAATGGTGCTAATCGAAAATACTTCTCATTTTAACGACTGTTCTTTCTAGAATGGGATTTCTGGTTGTCTGAGTTTTCAAATGTGCCCTCTCTTCACTTGCCTGTTGTTCTGGCTTTTCAAATACACTTTACTAGTGAATGGATATTAAAACCAGAGTCTTCATTAAACTTTGCCAAAGCCACTAATGATTTATTTAGAAGTCATCTGTGGATAGCAAACCTGAAAACAAAATTGTACAAGTTTGCCGTAGATAAAATACAAACTTGCGACACCTTTAAGGGTTTATCCCGGGTTTTGCAACCAATAACGTCATCCGCGACGACCAGAAGCGGTATTTTCATCTAAATAAATTTTTAAACATTAAAAAGAACTGTATCGACCAAAATGAAAAAGTTTAATGTTCAGCATGCATGCACAAAGTGAAATATAGTTACCATTATTCCGAATGTGCCTTAACGAACAAGACATTCCAAGAGACTGAAGTTATGCCTATCTGAAAATAAAACTACATCTATTAATATAACTAGTATTTGCTACTTCTTTTGATTTTCTGTTAAATTCCTTATTAAATGTCCCATTATTGGTCTACACAACCCGCTTCTTTCGATGAAAAACCAGGTAATGGCATCTATTTTTCACTTTGTACATGCCTGCAGAACATTAAACTTTTTCATTTTGGTCGATATAGATCTTTCTTATGTTCAAAAATTTATTTAAATAAAAATGCCGCTATCGGTCGTCACGAACGCCGTTATTGGTCGAAAAACCCGGTAACTTAATATCAAACTCGAAATCATCGATAACGACACCGACAAAAAATCCCCGACATATCGACACATGATCGATTTCAAGTCGTCATAGTCTATTTTTAGAGTATTCAGCAACAATAATTTTTTGGTGGGCTGGTTGATACAAATACATGAATAGAGCAAGGAAATTTCGAATACTCCCTGATTCAGATATAGATCAGATTGATAAATCATTAACAAATATAAAAAGCTATGAATCTGAAGGTTATCATTGCACGCCTTACATTTAGAGAAAAAGGTGTCAATTTTATGGTATCAACTACTTTGGAAACACGATTGTGTTGCACTTGTATCTATATTTTTATTTTGTTTCGAGATAAATAGCATCTAAAAAATCATACCAGTGTAAGTGACGCAACAAAGTTTTAGTTTGATCCATTCATCATAAATATAACAGAAAATGTTGTTAATAAAACATCTACAATAACTATTAAGATGACGAACGACGTACAAATTCTTCACATATTTCGGTGAGTTCTTTGTTTTGACGGTCCTAATTTAAATAAAATCAAACTAGTTCAGATATAGTTTTTTCAAGTCCTGAAATCTTTATTGAATCAAGTCGCAGAGCCGCGTCCATTTTTGCAATTTCTGAGCTACCTTTTGCTGAAACTTCCTGGATTTCATTCATTAATCTGATGATAATCGAAATTACTCTGAGATACGTTGGCTGGTGAGGTTAAGTGCGTTCCGTAACTCCTCGTTGACTTTAAACATTTGAATCTCCTTTTCTTTCTGAGCCACAGATGAGCTCTTGAGATCCTTATATCGGTTGTAGGTGTAGTGATAGGCTCGATCCAAGTTTCCGACCTCCTCTTGGTAACGCTTATTGTCGAGCTCGAGAGCCTCTAATTTTTGCTGATAATCCTTAACAATTTGATCTATTTTAGCTAAGTCTATTTAACAAAAGTACCTGCTATATCCTCATGAATGTTTTCGTAAAATCGGATCACCTCAACCAATTTCTTGTTCTCCTCTTGCAACATGGTAATCTTGTTAAACTTTCATGTACTTCATTGTTATATTTGCCTTGTGAACCGGTCGTTTGGACACACTGAGCTGGATTTTGTGCATCAATAGACATATAGGACGGATCCTGAGTTTGCGCGATTGTTGAAGGCATGGATGAACTCGCAACCCCGCGGTCATTTTGAAGTTCCTCGGACCCGCTTGGACTTTTTGCCCCATTTCGGTCTAATAAAAATAAAGTAATTACCTTCGAGAAAGGATGACAAATTTTTGCATGGTATCTCATCAGACGTCACGCATTTCCTCTTCAACTCCATTGATATCATGTCGATTTCCTCTTTCTTTGCCTCGCAAATACTTGATTGGTCGTTTGGGTTGTTAGTATCTTTAATATCGTTTGCTATTGGTTCTGTCACACCTAAAACCTCAACCTGGTTAATCACATCTGTTGGGATACATTGACTCTGGGTTGACTCCAAACTCGGTTCTATGACTGGCTTAGACTTATTGCTTTGTTGAATTTGGTCACTGCTATCCACTTGTGAATATGGATCTTTAGAGTCTTTAGAAACGTTAATATCACTCGTAACTGGTTCTGGCAGGTTTAAACCTTTAACCTGATCAATAACATCGGCTGGAAGGGATTGGCCATGGGGTAACTCCAAATGTGGTTCTAGGATTGGCTGGGGCTCGCTACTTTGTTTAATTCGGTCATCCTTATCCATTTGCGGATCTCCGACAGCATCGCCGGGATAATTTTGACCGCCGAAATCTTGGTCATCGTGTTCACTTGGTTCTACACTTTCCATCATTGATCTATTTGAAATGAGGTAAATTGGAGGGGGATATATAGGCTTAATTAACTACGCCTTAGGGAATTAAGAATTGCTTAATAAAGTGGACGCTAAATAAACAAGCCGTGGCCTAATTACAAACAAAAAAATTAAATGTTATGATGAAAGTTGATTGATTTAATACAAAAAAACAAGGACAATCAGAAAGCTCCCCAAAGTTTTTTCCTTGACGACGTTCATTGAGTTATCGATAAAGGCCATTGTTATTAATAATAGTATTGCCATCTCCATAGATGAAGTGATTGTGGCTCACAGTAATTTCGATATAATATCATGCTCTCTAGACCAATATCCTGATTTTTATAACTCCTTGCCGATTTTTCTCATATACACTATTTCAAAGCATTGGCAGAATTATTTTTATATATTAAATCAATGCATTGTTCATTTCATACAATAAAACGGCCTTTTAGACAAAATACTTACCAAGATTGCCTCACACTGTGGAAAAACTGCAAATATTGTTGTACTTTGATACTACTTCAATGTTATAAAAAGTATTCTGTGTTGTTTATGATTTTATTTCTATTTTTCATTGAAAAATATCACAGCCAGAACACTTATTTTTACACCGTCTGGATCAATTTCAAGTTATTCAACCAATTAGAAACTTATTTACCAACGATAGCTAGGATTAGTAAGAAATTTAATTATTTTTAGCTGATATGTGGCCTGTTATTTGAAAATATGGATAGATGGGAAAGACTCACCAAACATTTAAGAATTTTTTGGATGATTGGGCAGGAATACAATTGTCTCTAACGTGTACACTACAGTGTAAAACGGATTATTTCTAAGTAATCACCGTGGTGCCATTTTGTTATTAGAGGGTCTTAAATTTTGTAATTGAAGCAACGGGTGTAGTAATACTAAAGTTGTGTGAAGTTTATCTTTGAGTATGAGTCGTAAAGCTCGCCCAAAATGTTGTTCTTTAGTTTGTGAGAATCTTCAAATGCGTGATTAAATTAAAGCCTACTAGAATGTTTACTTTTAAATTCACATTGAAGCCATTTTACTTATTCTTTCAAATTGATAGACAGGTGTTATAGGATATCATGACTAAAAAGTCTCGATCATGAAATAAATGTTCCGCAGCTTTATTATTTAGGGTATATGTGTCAGTTTGTGAATTTGACTCTATTTAATTTAAAAACTCTTTCGCTCCCTGCTGAATACTACTGGGTTACTTCAAGGCCAATAGTCTTTAAAAAATTTGTTAACTGGCTTGATGGAAGCGCTTGGAGAATGCTGTTGATACAAAAGATTAGTTTATCGAATCTTTGATATGCAAAGAATAGGCACAAATCGGACTATCAATATAAAAGTGGTGAGTTCAACCATGATCAAATACCATATTTGTTTAAAATCAACTAGATAGTGTATTGACTTATTTCTTAAACTATGGGGCTTTTTGTATCAAACATCGATCCAAATAAATTTATTTAATATACAAACGGAGCCCAGCCACGCTCGTCAAACCTATACATCTCAAGATTAATACAATATGCATCTTGGATATGAGTTGGGGAGCTGTGTTAGAGTTAGAGGATTTTTTTATTCATCAAAATATATATAAATAATATTCAAGATAATCATGACAGGTTTTGTTTCTTGGTAGTTTATTATCATGTAATTTGGTCAACACCCAAGAAAATTTGATGAAGTCTGGCACAAAACGAGGGGCATAGTTTAGCTGTTAAATGCTTCCAAAAGTATATAATTTATCTTTCGTGTTAATAATCTCAATTGGCATTTCAAAGTTTCAGCTTAATTTTGTGAAAACACTTGTAGCCGATTTTGTACTTACTTTTACTTTTGATTTATGATTATACGTTTTGAAGTTAGTTTAAGTAGAAAAAAATAGTTGGCCCAATGTTTGAATAACTTCAACTGCATCCAAATTCAAGAGTACGTATTGGCCATTAAATACAACAAAATCACAGTATTTTGTAAAAAACTTAAAGATAATTGGTTATTTCATTGCCAAAATAAAATCCAAATCAGTGAACTAAAGTTTTTAATTCCTTTTTTGACACCAAAATATTTACATTTAAAATGCCTCTGTTTGTAGTCTAAGGTCTTTCAATCTAATTTTTAATGCAGAAAACGACAAAAATCAAGCAAGTTTTAGAATTAAAATAAAAAACTCGCTTGTTGGATTTTTGGATTAAACTAATCAATACATGCTATCTTGCCAACAGCGATTCATTTTATATGTTAATTTGAAAATATCTCTATTTTACATATCCAAATAATTCAAAAGGTTTTTAATGGGCGATTCCTCTCATTTTTAACGTATGTACAAAAGTTAAGAACTTTTAAAATTATTTGGAGTAGTTATATCAGGCAAAGCAATTTAAAGTATATTTATGAAACCGGTCAAATTTGATTGAGATTAACATTCTTATTTTAATTATCACACGATGAATATTTTCCCACTTAGTTCATTGAGTAGGTGGAAGTTTGTGATCAATGGTTAAAGAAAGGCTTGGACTAAAGTGAGCTTCATCACGTTATACTTACACCTTTAAATAAAAGTATGCGATCTGGTTTGAGGGACTCGTATGTAAGCAATTTTGGAAATTAAAAATAGTGATCAAAATCTAAAACATTACAAAGTTTTAATAATAAATTGCGAACATTAATCTGCCATCGCGCTAGTCCATTTTATTGAAAGAAAATTCTAAAATACCAAATCCTTACTGGAATGAATCAAAAGTATAAATTATTTGATAATATGCGATTTATTTTCCTTGGAATAAATCAAATAGTTTTATTTTGTGCTCGATTTAGGATGAAAAACCTGTGTCGCTCTATATACAAAATTAAATCACTTTTGCTGATGGCCTCAAATTTTTTCAACCTCAAGACAAACACCACAAAACACAAACCAAATCGTTTAGCTGTGAGATGGCTTTACTCCAAGCGGAGTAGGTAATAGATTCATCATATTTGTATTTCGGAAATCATTTGATATTTTGTGTGTTTGTTGGAACTCAAAACCAAACCGTTTGTATGATTATTGGCACAATGAAAAAATGTTTGTTGTTGGTTTTGTATGTGTAATAGAAGCAAAATTTGTATGTATCGATTAATTCAAATAGTTTATTATCGATTTAGTGTAAGACAGTTGGTGGGGGTAATTAAACCATAGGATTCATTATTACTTGAAGAAACTTGAAAATTATTGAAAAAGCGATTTTTGTAGAAGAGATGAACTGTTATTCATTAGTTGTGGTGATTTTTAGTTAAACCTTCATGTAATTACAATATCATGACAAAATCTATTTGTAATTTCACTCAAAGAGTTAGTATGACACTTAATGCGAGTTCAAAGGATCAATTCATCATATTTTCATCGTCAAAACCTAATCTTCAACAACTGTGTATTGAAAAATAATTGACGATTTTTACAAAAATGTTCTTTTCAGACTAAAAATATACATTATTTAAGTGGTTACAAACCAGGTTAATAATCCCAAAAAACTAACAATTAGTCTCTAGTTATGTCTTCTCTATTCAGGCGCTGTAGAATAAAAGAGACAAACACCAAACCCTATATTGGCTTCCTAAAAAAGGCCAACATGTCTCGACGATATATTAGCAAGCAGGAGTTTGAGCGTTATTAGCAGTGTAGCCACACTGCGAGTAGCAGTGAATGGCGAAATCTTTAAAGGGTTTCAACAAAATTTGGTTACAATTCTTGGGTCTAAAGAAAGCTTTATATTGATCATAGGAACATACCTTTTCATCGATCAGTGCAAATATACTTCCAGAAGACTACCCATTCAAAATGGAATACTTTCGAAGAGGTAATTTCATGTATAAAACAAGGGCAAGAAAAAACAAATCAATTACAAGGAGTTGTATATCTTTTAGAGAGAAAGAGGGTTTCATGTTCTCACATAATAGAAGAAAACCTGCCAAATTATATCAGGAACTATGAATCTTTTTTAAACGGTGCCTAAATAAAGTAGACAGAGGCAGAGACTTACCTGGTTTTAAACAATTATAATAAAGTACATTTATATTTCACTCTTAAAAAGCACCTTTGCAGTCAACTCCGGTTAAGTGGACGTTTTTTCCCGGTCCCGAATTTTTGAACTTAAACGGAGTTGACTGTATTCAAGAACTGTCAATCAGATAAGTACAAACCGCGAATTATTTGTAAAACCCCGGTACTTATAATTTTGATAATCTATTTTTATTAATCTATCTTTGATAGTCTGATGGATTTTAACTTTAAATGCGAGCGGTCGAATTCGAACGAACATTCAAGGAAGTAACAATAGTAACATCTGAAACGGGTTTAAGCCAATAAATATCCTTGCGCCTAAGGAAAATCAAATCTAGGTTGACTATCTCATGCTTCTTACCATATAAGATTGGTTTAAGGGTTTTAAATTTGTGACTATTCATCTTCCATCATGTTGACCCAAAAGGTTGTAATAAATGAGGTGTTTTTGTAGACATTAATGAAACAGTTGTGATGGTTCATAATGAGGGAATTAAAAGAAACTTGAGCGTGATAGAAGGATACCTGATCTGTATTATGGTTTATTTTTGAAGGTATGAAAAATTTTCAAGTTACTCGGCTTATTAGAAGTTTTAAAATAAACGTAGGTTGAATTAAACTGCTTTCAACTTGAAAGTGTCTAAAATCTGTTTCCGAATATGAATATCATCTGATTGTGTCTATTGATTTGTAGAGATTGATGATTGTAACACCTTTTGTAGTTTGTGTGCATAAAATTGCATTTAGATCATTTTACAAAAAGGATAATCAATATGCATAACTTAGAAAATTAACAAATTTTAAAATTTGTACTCGACCTGGCGCCATCATTTAAATAATCTCGATTCCCACAAGGTGTTCATTGCGATCTGTTCTTGTATCATTCCATCGAAAGGTCTAGAAAATAACAGTTGAAAGAATTTGTTTCTATAAAATAATTCATACTAACTTAGGAAATGACTCCCTAAAAGTAACTATTAGGACTTATATATCGTGAAAAAATGGAATTAATTATGAGAAATAGTTCAAAAAATTTACTTTGGCACAGAGAATAAAATTAAACCTCTTTTTATCGTCGGTTGTTACCGTGTATACACTTTCTTTTGTTTTCAGTCTTTGGGTTAACTCGTAACGTAGTCATTATCAAAAAAATGACTAATACTTGAAATATTTACTTAAATTGTCATGTTAAATTCTCGAAAATTGACGAATTTCAACTCTTTCAGGAAATATAGTTCGATTGAGCGCATATTTTTCTTTTTAGAATAGGCAAGGCAACTTTGTAGTCACGAATCAGATAATTAAATTTCTCTTCGGATTCTAAACTTTGTCTTGACAATAGTTTTGAATTGAATGACATAATCATGGAAACAAACAAAAGATGTAGCTATCCCATATATCACAACGCTTCAACGGTATAAGTTCTCGTTTCATGCTTATTTATAGATATTGTTGTTCAAATAAAATGGGAAACTACTGAATTAACTTGAAAACCAGTAATTATTAATTTTAAAATCATCGAAGCATTAAATGAATTTGTTAATTACCCATGTACAGAAAGATCAAAATCGAGCAATTGTGCCCAGGCCCATATTTTGGTGTTATGTCGATATGCCATCAAGAGTTAAATTTACTATAAGCACTGTGGTGTCAGATTGTTGAATGAATTCTTTTCTAACAAAAAAATTTGATAGGTTTAGTGGTTCAGATTGAATTAGAAGTCAATTAGAGCTTGATTGGAAGATTCCACATATAGGAAAATAATGGCTGAGAAGTTATATATAGACTGGATTGAATAATTTAATGTCCGCCTCAAAATATTTGTGTGGTCATCAGTAAGAAGGTCGATTCAAGCAATCTTCCTTGATATTCATTGAGCTGATGGGCGAAGGGCAACAGCTCCATATGTGTGACGTAACAATAAAAGATCGAACTATTTATTGGATTAGAGTATGGTGAGTGATAATCGGCTAACTTGGAGATAATTTTATTCTAGTGATAAACAGTTTGACACAGATCGATCTAATTACATATGTCAGTTTATTGCATGTACGTATTGTAATTTAAAAAATAAAATACAAGCTTCTAGTAATTAACAATACTAAGGTGATTATACATGTTAAAAGTTTTTGTATTTTGCGCCATAGTTTGGTTGAAAACTACAAGTAACATTAATTTTTATCGTTTTTAGACGAGATCCCTTTCAAATTTTATTAAGGAGAATCATTTTATGAGATACATTGCGAAATTTTGTATTGTTTTAACTGAAAAATCGTCTGAACTGACTTCTTAATCGGAGCGTTTTGGATGTGTAAATAAATTCATTGAATAGTCTATACATAGGCGTGATAACACTCAACTTGAATCACCACTCCAAACAGTGGTCGGTTGACTTATTAATGGTTTTATAAAGGTACACCAGAAGATTATATCTCTTCATAGTTTTCTGGTCTATGTTGCATTAAAATTCATCACAAGCTGATTAACTCAAACAGATCTGAAACTTGAATTCAATATAGGATGTTGATAATACACTTAAGATTGGGTATTAAATGCTTTCCTTCATATCATTACCTTAAACCAGAGGTTTCACCATCATCCTTGTGTTTCGATACTCAAGGCTTAATAAACCTCAGAAGATTTTTTGAAGTTAGATGATTAGAATGATCCAAAAATATTGCTAATTGGTTCTGTGAATTGTAAACGTTATTTTGCATGAAAGTAACGGGTTTGGCACATAAAAATATATTTTTTGCATTGATAAATAGATTTTTTAGAATACAATTCAGAAATCTTTGAAATGTATAAATACAGGGTTTCCATTCATTATCTAACCGATTCAATTTCATTTCGCACATCAGTAAAACTCAGTTTTGATATGTTTACAGTTGTTTGATGTTCCAAATGTTGACTTTTCTAGAGAAATTTGGATTCTTTTTTTAACCTATCTTGGAACATCGTGTAAACTTATCTTATAAAACCCAAATATACTTGGCNTAATTTATTTCGAATCACCCTCTATTTTTTGATGTATGCAAGGGATATTCCGAACTATCCTATGAAACAAACTATAAACAAAAAAAGCTAAATATAACACATCTCCGTCATATTTACATAATTAAGATTTTGTAAACTTTATTATGTGACGAGTTCCGGAACCGCTTTCTAAGATTGAAAATTATTAATGGGAGAAAACCTAACTAATTATGCGCATGCTTAAAATTATCAGCTTGAGGCTAGTCAACACGACGCTATTGTTTTCCTATTAGGCAGATCTGCATTTCTTTGAAGAATTTGGTCGTTGCTATGAGATCTATGTTTTGATTTTACATTATAAATACCACGTTTTTAAAATTTAACATATGCATACACAGAATTCTCAGAATACAACCGATTTTGAGTAGTCGGCAAACAGTCATATTTTCAGCTTCCCATATTAAGCATATACTAACGAAAGGATAGGGGTAAGAAGGTATTATCTCTTCTAGCATAATATACTTTTTTACGTACACCAACCATATTATAACACCAACCCTTTACCTCAAATTCGAATTATCCTTTCAAATAATAGGTTGCAACATTCTAGTCATTGTAAGTTATTTATGATTTACTCAGATTTATATCTTACCAGGCCTTTATTATCGTCGTTGATTTGAAATTCATTAATCGAGAATTCCTTTCCTTTGACGTAGGGGTTTGCCAATGATAATATTCGCTTTAACTTCACTTTTATTTGTAAAGTAATATTGTTCTAAACGTAAATGTTTTCTCAATTCCCACGTCTATCTTGTGCTCTCTGAACATTCTCTGTTGAACATTTTCTGTATTTACACATCAGTCACGTTTTTGTCTGGGAATACAGTTTAAAGGCTGTTCGGCCTTGTTCTTAAATGTACCGGTATTTATCTTCAAATTTCATCATCTGGAACATAAAAGCTGACCATTCAACAGGAACTTGCCGAACAAAATCGAATAAATCTTACATTCTTTAATTTTTTAAACTGACGATTCCTCAAATTTAATCTAACACTAACTGTTTTAGCGCCATTTGGGCCATTAAATGAGAGCACTGTTATGCGACCAATTTTTTGTTTCACGTGGTAAATTTTAAGGTTAAAATTTGTAGCGCGTTTTAAGAAAGGTTGGTTTAGGGTAAATCTTTACTTAGTGATCGGCAGAATTTGCATAAAATTCTCGGAGAACCTTGATCTATACACTAAATATAGTATATATTCAAATTCTCATGTGCGGAAAATTCGAAATGCCAGATTCAGATTTTCTCATTAACATCAACGTGTTTTGTATCGCGCGTGCGTGTCGGTTAAACAAAGTCTGCTTGATTCATCTCCAGATCCAAATTTAATGACAATAAACGTCTATTTTAACTCTACCTCATTATAATCTTGTTTATTTGACCTTAAATGTTCTAGAATCAAAAGAAACAACAACAAATTTTTATTGTGATGTCGGACTCATTATATTGGACATGACTTGTTCTCGGTGTAGAAGACCAAGCAAGCTCATATAACCACAAAAGAAAAGAAGACTCGATTTCCTTTGGGATTTAGAGGCTTCAATCGGAAATGCAGAAATTATTATGTGTCAATTAGAAAACGGACATTTCTGGATAACTCTCAATTATGGCTACAGGTAATATTCTGTGTTCAATATTTTCAAGAGTTAAATATGATTATAAATTAATAAAATATGAATGCAATTTGAGAGGTGATTCCACCCTGCTATCATCGAGAAAAACCTCGGATCGGTTGACCTTCATAAGGGAAGTCTGCATTCATGCAGTATTACAAATATCTAGAGGACAAATACGAAGACTTGGCCTGGCGGTTGAAAAAGTCGAAACTAAATCTGGTAAAAGAATATTCAAAATTTGGCGGGGTTATTGACGGAAAATGGGCAGTGTGTGGGATTTCTCGCTAGAAAAAAGATGTTTTACTCGCCCCTTGTCCTGATAACAAACAAAATGGACTTGCCCTTATTGATATAATATCCCAAAACGTTAACCTTGGCTCTTTAGTAATTACGGTCAGTTGGAAGGGATATAAAGGTCTGAAGCAAGAGGGATGGAATCACTTAACGGTCAACCATGTCTACAACTTTGTGGACCCTTTCACTGGGGTCCATATACATAATATTGAAAATTTATGATGACAAGTCAAAAGCCCTTTGTCAGACATCTACTCTAGGAAGGATGGAAGTCTGCTTTACCATTTTAATGAGTTTCTATGGAAAAAAACTATCACAGAAACCGTCTATATCATTTTTAGTCATTCTTAAACATGCTGCGGACTTGTATCCTCCTCCAAAATAAACAATTTTCCATCAGGTATATTTAATATTATTTTGTTTTTATTGCATTTTAAGTTCATTTTAGTTCCTTTGTAGCTTTGATAACAGTATATATCACTGCAAAAAATAATTTTACAACTTTTTTAATTTTTCTTGGTTTTTCTGTCCATTTTTTAATATGATTTTATGAATATCTTCTAAACTTCTACGTTCTATTATGAAAATAGCCAATTTGAGTTTTTGGAATGGTAAAAAATGTAGACCTCCCCGTTTTATTTTTAGTGCGCAGAAATCAAAAGATCAAAATCGTGATTTTGTTATTTGATTTATTTTGGAACGAGGCAAAACCCGCATGTGAGAATTCAGAACCGGTGCAGGATATATATTTAGAAGGCGGATAATGCCTCAAAAGGGAAGAATTCTGCCGATAACTAAGTAAAGACTTACCAAAATCTTAATCCAAACCAACAAAATATAAATAAAATCTTATTCTCTCCAGAGATCCTCTTCATTTAGTTAAGGTTGAAAAAAACTTTCACAGCCATGAATGTTATTTGTTAGATTTTCTTAAGTTACTCGTCCACAAGCCTCCACCATTCTTGATATGATGTTGTTAGTTCACTTAGTGTTCTATCTCTCCTAACTATAGACTTAAGATGCGTAAAACATTCATAAAGAGGATTAAGAAGTGAACAATATCTAGGAAGCTACTTTATCTGGTATGGATGAGAGTCATAGAAGTCCCGATCATTATGATGGAACCTAGGGTTATCCATCACGATCGTGAATTTCACTTCCCTCTCTATAATTGTCACCAATTTTGAGAAATTCTTTAAAAACTGTGGAACTTAACTCCTGAAAAAATCCATTTATAAAGCAGAAAATCCATGTTTAAATGAAAAACCCAGAATAACGAAACAAAATCATCACCAATTGAATGTAGTGCTGTATATCATCGATCATCTCTTTTAACAGGAAAATCTTCTCGTAAAACGCAAATAGTTTAAAATATAAAGTATCATTCATATTTGATTAGAAAGAGGACAAACATCGGCCGCGTCGAAATTATCTTTTATTTAACTTTATCTTCACTGTAAAATTAAAATCTAACTTTTCAGTTTCCCACAACTCATAATACTAATGGATTGTATCATATTAACCAACTCAGTATTTTAACGCGTGGAAGCATCAGATAACGAAATATACTCCCAAAGCCACAGACTTTAAAATATTAAATTAACTACGTGTAAGCAAAATGCCAAAATATGTTATGAACTCAAGCTCAAAAGTAGCCAAAAATATCTTAATGAATCAGAATACTAAATTTTGGAGAACAAAATGACCTCAATCTTGCTTTTTATATTCATAATGCAGTTATTTGCGTCGCAGTTCTTTTTAATATGTGTTTCTCAGTTAATTGAGACCCTAGAACGAGGACTTTGTAGAGTTGGCATAACTTTCCAAAAAATGATAGAAAATATCAAACTGTTATTCTTTCTAATTTTTTATAAGCCGTTTTAACGAAAATAATCTGAGAATCATTTAACTACCAAAAAAGCGATGCTTTTGAATCTTACGACAAAACATCAGATTTATCTTTTCGAGATCTACTGGTGAGTGTCAATAGCTTAGAAAGCATACGAAACCCAAATAAAACAATGAATAGAAAAACTTTATGAAAACTTGAGTTGATAAAGTAGCTATTTTATTGAGAAAAATCGTTTATTTTCTTTACAAACAATGTGACCGATTCCAATATATTATTTATCGACAATGGGTTTTATTAGATGCTTCAAAAAACAACATCGGTACTCAAAGCCAGAAAGCATGCCTTCAAATTGGGTACCTCTTTTAAAAGGCCATAAAATTGTTTTTATTCATGTAAAGTTTCAATTTTGACAGTTAAGTAGCAATAGTATACTTGGGTATGTGGTCACAAACTGAGTCAAATTATTAAGTTGTGACAAATTTTAAGCTGGCTTATAAGTGAATTTTAAAAAATGAGTTTAAAACACTGATGGTGATTAGTACATCATCTTCAAGCTACAATTGAAAAACAAGTTCTGGGTACCGAAGGGTGATTTTATCTGAATATAATTCGATGATCGATCCTTCATAAAGCAATTAGTGACGTACAGCTAATTCGTGGTCCAAACTCTGATTCCATTCAATAGTTTTACTTCCTTTTCGTTGGAGAAAACTGTTGTACCGTGATGTTTTAAAACAAAAACGTAAACGATAATATTTCTTGAATATTCAGAGGTTCTACACTTGAAAACACCTGATATTTCATTCAAGCCATCCCATAACCTATATATCGCTAAAAGTATGTTATCCATTAAGTATCAGAGTTTTAGTCTGACTAAATTACACAAAATGAATATGGGTTATGATAAGAAGTAACAATAATTTTCTGGGAAATTAGGAAAAATAATCAACAATGGGCAACAGTATGGCTTAACCAGACATGTAAGCTAAAAAAATGTAGATGTGGTAAATATGCTTCTTAATGATCTTTAGTTTTTTATTGCTACTTTAAACTTTATTTTTTGGAAACTTACTTGCAGATTTTTTGTTTATATCGAGGTTGTCAATTTTAAATTGTCTGAGAACATCAAACAATTTATATCTGAAATAATGTGACAAAACGCTCTTAAGCAAGAATTCCATTAACATGATTACGTGTGTGATTAATGGCTAGTAAGTTGATTTAGAACTCGGAATTTCTATCGCATAACTCTGCTTCAGCCAATATGTTCATCTTCTCACTGTAAAACAGTTTATAAAGTAGTTATAATTATTATAATTCGTGATTTAAAAATATAAATATCCATACCTAGATGTTTTGGATTCAGATGAATTAGATTTATTAATCTTCCTTTTTGAGAACTGTTTGAAGAAATACTTCCAAACAGTTAAAGAAATCTGTATGAAGACATCCCATAAAGCAGTCAATAAATCCTCGGGTGTTGTAGACGACATGTACAAAAATAAACTATTTCTGAATTATCTCATGAACATTTTTACATTTGCTCGCGTCGTGAATGATCTTGGACATTGCAATGCCAAGTAATTTTAAAAAGAAAATCATATGCAGTTATTCGAGTATATCATCAAATAAATTCATATTATGTATATTATAACACCCTTTCAAGGATTGATACTTCCAAAGTAAAAAACTATGATTCAAAGAATCTTTTTGGTTTACAATTATACGTTTTGATACTCAAGTTGTATGTCTAGCAAACTCCTAAATCGAACGATGGTTATTTTTATGCCAAATAGAGACGGAAAAGTGCCTATCATCATCTAGAACTGATTCCACAAATCATCTTAACGCTAATCGCCTGTAGTACATATTTTGAGCGAGATTCATATGCTCAATTCCGAAGGATAACTTTTCACTGCTGCTTCCATAATATAAACCATGTTTTAAAATGAAACTATGACTCTTGCAAAAACATATATCTATGTTTTAATCTTGTCAATGAATGAATTACAAACAAATCGACAATTTTAAAACATAAAGAAAATCGTTATTACACGCGTTCTGTTGGGTTTCAAGACCTAAAAATAAGTGGAACTTGTTGTGTTCCATTTTTCTAATTTTCTGATTTGTACTGATTTTGCGTCATGTTTTAAACAATCTATAATCTGAGGCAGGGCTAATTGAAAGTCAATCAATTTATTCCAATTTTTGTATAAAAGTAAACTTTCACAAACTGATATGATCACTTCAAAATTGTGGTTGAATCAAAAATTGCTACTAAATATTCTCCTATATCATAGGACGGATAATTGTTTCCAGGTACCTGCTGGAGCAGCTTGGAAATGTTTATTCTTTGAATAATTTTTATAATTATTTAAGATATACCGGGTTTTGCGACCAATAGCGTCACTTGTGACGACCAATAACGCCACTATTATTGAAATAAATTTTTGAACATAAAAAATAACTGTATCGACCAAAATGAAAAGTATTTATGTTCAACATGCATTTATAATGTGAAAAATAGTTACCATTACCTGGTTTTTCATCGAAAGAAGCGGGTTGTACCGATGAATAATGCGAAATGTAACAAGGAATTTAACAGAAAATCAAAAGAAGTAACAAAAAACAGGTAAACTAATGAATGTAGTTTTATTTTCAGATATGCATAACTTTAGTAACTAGGAATGCCTTGTTCGTTAAGGCACATATTTGAAAAAGATTCGCTGTGAAGGACAAATCCCAAAAGTTGAGCACTTGGGACAGTGGCACATGCAGACCTCATTCTTTGTATTAGGTCATTGGTTCTGATTGGTCGTGATTCTTCATCGTACATTTCGATGCTATAGTGTGGCGAGGTGTAAATTCTTCGATATTCAACAAGTTCCTCACAAAAATACGAGAAACCCTGGGAACGGAACAAATATACACGATTGTAATCGATAATGTGCGGTTCCATCATTCAAATCCTGAGTTCTATGATGATTATCAAGACAACCTGAATTATATTCATCGAATTGCTCGATTATTTTATTTAGGATGAATACCCTTGTATATGAGATCTTTAAATGTATCTCAAGCTGTTCCCAATCTTTATAGTAAGAGAACAATCACTATTTCTTTCTTGACGTACCACTAAAGTATATACTATAAATAAAGAGAATTTTTGCTGCGATTGTCGACCCAAACCAATGCTTATAACTAAAAAATTAAGTGCCTATATTCTCATCCTTCAGTTTAAAAAATGTCATATTTAGAGTTTCCCTTTTTTGACAGCCTCAAATTTCATAAAACTCTGGAAGATTAAAATGAGTAGTTTAATTGAACAGGATCACATTAGGCGATTATTCAACAAAAACAAGTGAATATCTATTGTTAGATTCTAAGACTGAAGATAATTAGAGCGTACGATAAGCAAGCACGCACGCAGAGATTTATCGTACGATAAAATCGTGATATAGCTAAGTTTTGCGTCACTTTTCCAAATGTAACTTGACTATAGCGATTTCATGTCTATGGAATGAGAATCAGAACCCATCCCAAAATCAACATAGGATCCTCAATGAAACTCCAGTAGAAATCAAGTTTGGTGTTTAATTTCACTTTAAAATTGAGAAAACAATGACGATATTTAAAATCGGTCGAATATTTACTGAGGCTCATTTTGAAACCAGATATCAATTGTAATGTGTTCATATTTTATTGTTTTTGCTATTTAGAAGGGGTCATAATTACTCAAAATTAGTTAAAAATTTAATTAAGTTAACCAATTCTAAAGACTAATATCTCTATGATAACTCAACATCTTTCATAAGAGGATGAAGATTCTTTCAGCCATCGAATTTTGAAATGGTTTCAATTATGTTAATAAGAATAGGGTTTATATTAAATAAACACGAAAAAACATGGGCGAGGGGAGGGGTCGTTGTTCACTGCTAATGTAAAGCCTGTATATAAACACGCGTGACTACATATGTACAAAGTCTTTCGCCCTTGGTAAAAAAACATAAATTTCATTTGAGTTATACTAGATATTGTACGAGGTACAATGAATGCAGATTCAGAAAATATTGAATTGATATTCGAAGGATGGCGAACAATTGAACATGGCCACCACTACGGTAAGGATACTCGGATGACTATTTTTTCACATGCTTAACTCTGAGCACTTCTTTGGGGCTCTAAAATATAACGGAAATACAAGCGGAGCATTTATTTTTTTTTGGAATAGATATTGTCACATATTTCCCAATGTTAGCCACATTTCTTAAGGTTAGATATCAGTAAAAAAGTTGGTAACATTCTCGATAATTCAAAATAACCCATATTTGTTATTTACGTTTTTCCACATCTTTTAAATTGTTATGTATGTGATTCTAATGATAAAGTATGTATGAACTATGAAAAAAATATGACGAAAATAAAGTAGTCTTATCAAATTTGTCCCGTGTCATGGGATAATTGACATGAAAGTTCTGATGGCCCATACTATGAAGTTTCAAGTGTTTGATAACCATACGGTTAGAGTATTTGAATTTAACTCGAATATTCTGAAATTTGTTGTTCCATCCCTAAATAACAAATTAAATACAAAAACTAAACAATATTATGTACCCTAATCGATAATTAATAACTAAGAGTGTTTTTTTACATGCTTATTCAATCCTAAATGGCTTTGAATTCTAGTTTCGCACCAAAATGAAACCATGATCATTAAAATCAGGCCCACTAAAGCTTTAAACAGATAGATTCTGAATTTAAACTCAGATTCACATTATAAAAATGATAAACATGGCCAGTAAATCGAGCTTTAAATTTTTAAAAAACACCGATTCACAAACAACGTATATTAGCTAACATCAAAACAGTGGTACCATAATGAATAGGGGCAAAGGAAGGAAATTCAGACGTTTGGCCAAGAAATCTCCATAATGTTCAGATTTTTCTATACTAACATTTAAAGACCACAAACTTGGCTTTTAAGGAAGAGAGTGCCAGATGTTGGACGTGTGATATATAAATCTATTGTAAAGCTTATATGAACCTGCTGGGTCAAAATGTTAAATTTGACAACAAACGAGTGTTTGATCCAGTCAACCAAAATTTCAGACAGCAGCGCGTATGCCATTTGGTTGATTATCTTGATTTAAAGTGAAACGATACAGTTGAAAATGTTTGAAAATGGGCATTACTAATTCCAACACAAAATATCATGACAATGAATATAAATCGTTCACGAGCATCTGGCTAAATCAAGAGATTACCATGGTTGCACATTAACACCAAATTTTTTTTATCGAACTTTTTGAAAACGTTTCCCTTTATTTCGAACATCTGAATCATAAATAGGGATACTTGGTTCGATATATAAAGAGAGCACAGCAAATGGTTGTGCGCGTTAACTGCCACGTTGAGAGCAATAAGCTGTAAAAGCATGATAAACGCATGAAAAACTGATCAATTTACAAATTTATACATGAATAAACCGTTAATGCTAATGCACTCAAAAATAGATCGATGATATAGCTGTATCTAACGTTGCTTAGCATTTGGATAGAGAAGTCGACGACATCGTATCCCAAAGAACAGAGTAGTTTATCGAGAACCTATATGAATTCATTGAAAACCTCGAGGAAATTGTAAAGGACGTATATCTTTATGAATGACTGGCCTTTTACTATATGATAAAGCTTGGGGATTCGAAAAACTCTTAGACGGTAAATGCAGATGGACGTTGAAAGATCTATGACATGGTGCATTTACAGATGAGAAAGAAAATGTTTGGTTTAGAATTCATGTCCCTATGAATTAGCAGAATTGTACTTCTTTTTAGAAATGATGTAAAAAGCCTTTTTGAGTCCTGAGACGACAAGATTTAGAGGATAAACAGTAAAATAGCAAAGAAAGTTATAAAAACATGCCAGTACACCAAATGTCATAAACTTTCGTTTCAATATGTTACTTTTTCCAATTCGTATGGTGTGGACAGAAATGAGTTTAATTTTCGGATATGATTGATCTTTGGGTTGTAAATAACGTTTGCATTAACGTGGGTGAATATCTCTGAAGCCAGGAAGTTCAAAAATCCAAAACTTTCTTTTAGATTATCAGTCGACATACTTTCTTCTCGTGGTTTCAAATTGTGGTTTTGTTTTCCGCCCATTTTCATGCTTCAACAAACATTATTGAATTGAGGGAATTAATGATGAGCCGAAAACAGCCGCGATCGTGAGAAAAACAACCTTCACAATGAGCTTTATACAAAATGTAAGAAACGAATAAGCCGACCGAAACCAATTTATTCAAAAAATTTCACTCCCACCAAACCGTGACAAATACCACAATCGAAAATATATTCAAACTCGCAAATGCGCATAACAGAGTTTTTGAACTATATATACTTCCTGAAAGATGAATTGACTCTTTAAATTTGAAAATGTTGTAAAAACTTGTTTTGATCCCTTTCAAGGACAGAAAATCTCATTTTGTTGTTTATGGTTTTTGTGATTCTTTGACGACGATTAGGTTTGAAGCCAGCTTTGGTATAATCTCTAGTATATTCTTTTGGAAAATTTAAATAAACACGATGCATATTGATGGTGAAAAAACTCAAATATGTTGAGGTTTGTTCAAAGTTAAAAGTGTGCCCTGGGTCACGATTTCCTAAGTTGAGACCAAGGTGGGCCCATAGAAAAACAGATGATTTCCTTCATACAGGATATGTATTTTGTTTATTCTTTTTTGGGTGGAATATTTTTTAAATCAAACGTATGATGTAAGTATCCAAGGGAAACGAGTTCCTATGGTTAGTGATGACAGTGATAACCTTAAAATGTTTCAAACAATTTCATTTGAACTTGAATATGCGAAATATATTCTACATTTGAAGACGTCAATATTCAAACATATCGACATCATGCCAAATTAACAAACATGAACTAAGTATCAGAAGATCTTGAGCCTCAAATAAACGGTAGCTCTCGGCTTTTCAATACAACTGTTAGGTGAGTGTGTAGCCGGTAGAAGTGAACATTAAGAGTGAAATGAAAAGGACTATTGGGATTAGTTACGACACTTTCAGTTGCCATACTGACCACCAGAAGCTGATCTCTGTGAAATATAATGCGTAAAATATACAAGTCGAAAAGAATTTTAATTGAAAAAAGATAAATAACCTATCAAGTGGTTGAACACGACCAAATTAAGGTGTATTCCAGCTTATAAAAGATCAAATAAACTACTACATGTATCGGCGTCTCTCATTCATTTTATTTAACTCAAAGAAGGCAAAACAGTTTAACTATATTGTGTGTTGTCGAAACAATCTGTCAAATGTTTTCTTGTACACCTTGAAGCTCAAACTAACCCAATGCACTCTCACCCCCACAAACGTAAAATAAGACTATATCCACTTAAATGTCCACACATTCTTTTTGAATCCAAGCTTCTGTTTCGAGAGTAAAAATGTGGGAATTTTCATATGAAAGCTTTTCCTGATTTCACAGTATCTGAAGCAGATATAGGCCACAGGTCTTCCCTTTAAATACACACTTATGTCTAGTAACAAGCAATTCGATCGCGAAATTTTCTCAGATCACTGCGCGTGTGTATTAATGGCATAGGTTACCATGCCGGGATTCTCCATTTTAGAAAGATTGGAAAAAGCTTTCTCAAATATTCCAACCGAGAGAGCATTGAGAATCGTAAAAGTCAACCTATTTTTCATGTGTACAGTGACAGGTATCGGCCTCGCGGCAATGTTTCCTCTCAAAGCCAATTTACTTCGCGAATTCTTAAGCGAGATGAGACATGAAGTATTTGAACCTTAATCTTAGTTTCAAATTGAGCACGAGTTTGAAAAATCTGAAATCGAGAAAGGGGATGAAAAATAACAAAACTATGTTCCGTAGAATACCAGAGTAATTAACTTAACAGCTCCTGTTAGTTGTTGGAGGTCTTGTTTTTCTGACTTTTTATATTGATATATTTGTTCATGATTGATTTCTCTTGTATATTCGTACCTGGGAACGTTCATTTCTTCTAGGTCTTTAACGTTTTTACTTTCCGTGTCCTCAAGTTCTTGTTAGCCTTTTCAATTACCTTGTTGCCAAAGTTTTTCCTCGTATTCATCAAGAGAGTCTTCTGGCTGTACAGGTTCTTCAGTTCTTCTTTCGTTGTTTGGTTTTTCGTGGATTGGCGCGTTATTCTTTGAGTTGTCGTTAATTATCACCTTAATATCACCTGATTGACAAATTTTCTTACCGAATTCATTGAAATTCTTGCTAGGAGTAGCCTTGTCTGAGTTCATTAATCTGTATTTTTCGACAACGATTCGCTCTATCATACTGCTGTTGTGTTTAAATTCTTCTTTTATTGTTTTGGTATCTGGTTGAACATTTATCTCTTTTTTGTGGAATCCACCAACATTCTCGGCTTCGTCTACCGGCTTGGGTTTAGGCTTTTCTGGCGAATCTTTGGTAACTGTTTGATTCTTGACTTTTTTTGAAACTTCGCATGGATCATACAGAACCTGATCGGTTACAACCACCGTCCACAGTCCTTTCGGTGGCTCGCCCCAGAATTGAACACTGGTAAACACCCATTCCTATGTTACGTAAGTTATACATGAATGCCATTGCTCGAGGTGTCATTGGGTCTAGATTTGAGTAATTGCGATTTCGTGCCTTGTGGTGAAATGAGTTGGATGGTTAACCTCCCCCTACATATATGCGAAATGGTGATCACAAGTTGCACGTGCTCAAGTTTTTCAATCTCTATGTCCCCAACAAAATCGCCATTTTCGTAGCATTTCAATACATTTTCTCTAAAAAATAGGCTTGATCCCTGAGAGAAAGACCTTATATTGGATCAAAACATACCACGGTCCATTTTTGGTTTGGCAACGACATTTTTTTTGAGTTCCAACTGACTCCCAGTGATACGAACGTTCAACTAATGCGTTGGCGTCCATTCTCCCAAACCCATATTCGGGATTAAACCATTTTCCCACGCCGTTGCGTTGCCAATCAGGGTCTGTGGGGTTCGTAATTACAGAAGTTTCCACAATCAGATGCTGAACATCGCGCCACGACAGTAGAGGGCTGTTAAAAAACTTTCATACTTTGATTGGAGCATCAGAGCTATGATTCCAGTGGCAATAGATGCAGCTGATGATGTTCCAGCAAAGCTTTCTACACATTTGTCCCCAGTATCCGTAGTAATCTTAATAAAAACATAATCAAACAAATTTGCACGTGGTTGAATTTTTCTGACATCCGCTAACTGTAACTGCTAACATGCTGGCACAACTTTCACTGAAACTGGTTTGGGTGCCATCATTCGATATGGCACCTATTGCAATCGTATAGATGCTGCTTACGTAACCATCTGCGTTGCAATCGTCGCCATAACTTTTGCCGTTTCCGCTAGACCAAACATAAATTGATCCAAGTGACCGACGCCCCTTTCGTGTTCAAATCATTACTTTTGTGGCTCCCATCCTAAGGGCTTTAAGAGTCAAAGGGCCTGGTTTTCCGAATCGGACTCCATCATCTTTTGGCCCCCAATTGCAGCTGTAAATATCGATATAGTTGCTCTGGTAACTCAAAGCACTGGCTTCAATTGAGTCTGTTGTTTTTAGGTTCAACATGCGGATGCCCAACAAGTTATTTACAACCTATACCTCCAATTGATACGTTATAGGCAACGCCAACACCACAAAAGTCGTTTCTACTTGCCGCTATGGTGCCTGCACATTTTGTTCCATGACTATCTCGTCAAGCTAGAATACCTCGACGATACGCGACTCGTATCGGGCATTGGGTCCTTATCATAATCGATAAAATCGTAGCTCGCAGCTTCGTCCTAGATTACATACAGGAGATACATAATTGTCGGCAATATCACTGTTGTGGTAATCAATTCCTTGGTTCATAAAAGGACACACCGTCGTCAAGGACTGCCACAACCACACCAGTACCATCATAGCCTTTGGCCCATGGCAACATCACGTTAATATCGAGGCAGTGGTTCTTTGAACCACTATAAAGATCCGTCTAAAAATAGTAAAAATATAAATGACAAATGATACATGGCGTGCTGCTGTCTAACCCAGGGGTCATTATATTCTCGCTATCGCGCGTTTTTAATTCACCCAGTGATGGACATGCCCGAAATAGTTCGTATTTAAAATTTGAACCATCAGTAATAAGGGTTACGTAACATACGTTGGCCACCTGGGAACAAGCTGTGGATTTATATTTCTAACGCATATGACACGCTCTGTATCACAAGAAAAACAATGTAAGATGATTACCAAGTACCACTGTTTGTAAAATAGAGGGTCGTTGATGGCCAATGGAGGTAAATTTGCACTCGGAGACTCCAATTGGCGGGGTTCTCTTGTGTACCATTCTTGTTTTTTGATCCAACTGATTCGAGGATCGTTTTTCGCCTTTTGCATGATCTTAATGGAACTACGTTTGGTTGAATCTTGATGTCTTTTTTGTTTAACAACATAAAAGGGACCCAGTGCGTCGATCTAGGGGGTTGAGAATAAAATGCTAACTTGATGAACTGATTCGAAGCCGTAACTTGAAAGCAGGGCTCTTACGTCACCTGGTTTTTTAACTTTGTTCAATTTGACCACAAAATGTTCACTTGGGCCGAGGAGACCTAGGGGTAATATGAAAATCAAAATGATCATAAAAACAAAGCCACCAGTAAAAGAATAATCAACTATTATTGATTTATATTCCTTCGAATATGAACGAATCCATTTAACTGCCATGGATTTGGATACATAAACTATTCATTTACTCTTTTAAGTTTCAAACATGTTACAAGAGATTAAGTTTTTAATCAAGTTCCATCATGCAGTTATTCTTTACAATCCGTCTCAGGTTGCCCAACAAGGGTTTCGACATGCGAGAAACTGAAAACATAACACCACAAATATTTCTGGGCGTAAATTAATCGAAGAATAGACAATCTATCTATTTTATAAAATATGAATTAAACAATCGTCAAATGGAGCCAATAGTTGATTTCTGAAAATGCTTACCTTCTAACCACCTAATTTGAGATTGAAATGATAAACATTCGACCCGCAAATATCACTGAATGAGCTGTTGAGTATCTTGAGTTTTCTTAAATAGTATGACAGTGGAAAATTGATCACCTGATTCTCCAACTAGTGTAGATCACTGTCCTTCAAATTGGCTCTGACTAAAATCTGTTTGATTGAAGTATTTTTAGCCATTCAATGTTCGATGAAATAAATACCCATGGTTTGAAGTTAGATTAGAAATATGACACCACAACGTGAGGCTTATTTTTGATTCTTATTTCTGAGTTCATACTGAGTCAGGATGGATTTCCGAATTATGCCAAGTTCCCTCCATGCTACTAAGGACTAATCCAACTGTAAGGCTTAGACACGGTTAATCGCGTATTTTCAAATTTTCTTGCTCTTAATCAAAACATTTGACACTTTGATCACTCGGTTAAATTGTTAATAATTATTGTTGTGTCTTCTACAACCCACAAACAAGAAAAGATTATTGATGCAACAGAACTGGCAGATGAATAGAAAAATGAGGGATAATTACACTTGGTAAAAATTAACATTTCGGAATTTAATATTGCATTTTAGATTAGGTACAAAGTCATTAAATTATTTTAAAAACCAAACATATTTTCAAATGATACCAAGGTAACAATAAGATAAAGACTGCTGAAAGTGGTGCATAATCACCCGCTTGGTCTAACTCAAACAATCTCAAGGGCCTGAAAGCAATTCAAGGTGACTAAAAATTTAATAGTGTTAACTAAAGAAAATCTTGGTGGCTACATTAAAAACGCGATTATAGTTGAACTGATGAAGTGTTTTGTGAAATTAACTCTACAATTCACCTATTTTTTTAATTGTTTCGTTTCTGAAATTTATTCACATTCATTTCCCAGTCACCGCCTCAGTTTTGTTCCTGAAGACTCAAAAATGAGGGTAATTATTTGTATTCAAACGATACACTGTTTGATGTTTTCATTGAAATCTTTCAACTTGTCCATGAAAATCGGAACTGCTTAATTCCAAGACAATTTACCAAGATTCAGAATGAGATTTCTCAATTTATTTCAAAAAAGTTTGTTCGGGATTTAAAAATTTGAAAATCACAATTAAGTTTGAACAAGTTAACCCAAAAGGTTTATTATTATAAATATGCGTATAGTTAACATAGCACAGCTTTTTTCACCTTTTGCATTTCCTCGCGGCCAACCAACAACTCAATTAGCTTGAGTGCAAAATCAAAACATGTTCCAGGCCCTTGGCTTGTTATCACGTTGTTCGATACCACGACCTTGTCGGATACGAAGGAGTCTGGGTCTTTAAATCTACTGACCACCAAGCTTAGATTCAAGCGAAGGATAAATTGTTGCGGTATGACCAGTCAGTAGGCCCCAATCTTTAAGTATCATGGGAGCTCGTTAGTTTGCACTCACCTGCACAGACAGCCGCAACGAGCCTACCTGCTTTATGCTGACTTTTTATCATCTTGGTACAGATTTCATCCTGATTTTTCAAGATGATATACTTTATATATGGCCTCAGCGCCTTTCAATCCACCAGGTAAACATATCAAATCGTAAATCTGGTGAGAAAAATATTTTACCGTCTCTTGACATTCACTCATCTTTTTATCCGGGACAATCTTTGTCGAGGATCTACAAGTATACTGCCCAAGATCACCGACACCCGCCACAACAACTTGTATCTAAAAATAAGGTAATTATTTATTTTGACTCAGTATTTACATACATGTGCACGTCTTAGGCAGTCGACCACGATCACAACTTCCATTTCTTCGCTACCATCGGCAATAGGGACAAGAACTGTCTTTGGTTTTTCCGTTTGCATCATTCTGTCTGCCTACTTATACGAATTTTGCCGAAGTTAGAAGGTGGACGATACGTCTTTGGTGGTTTAACTTCTATATGGAAGGCACAAAAACATAAAGATTGGTTCTCTGAATATAAGACCCAAAGAAATGCACTGTCACTGAGAAAGCTATCACCAATCATCTAATATTTTACAATGTTTTCCACTGATAAATGCCCTTTGTAAAATTTAATAAATTAACTTAAAAATTGATTAAATAAATTTCCATTCCTGGTAGATGTCCTCTTCATTCATCTATTACTCAACGAATTGTTCTGAATGAGTTTTATGATTTAATACACAGAGTTTTCAGGTCTATTTCGTCCTTTGAAAGTTAAAGTTCTTCTTTTTCATGTAGTTTTTAGTTTTACAATTAGAATTTCATTTTAACTGGATAAAAACCAATCTTTTGGGCTAGAAAAAATTAGAAAAGTTGGAAATTTTTAGTAATTAATCATTCGTTGAATTTGGTGCTGCGCTTTGTGAGCACATATTTTTTGACATGGAAAATAAACTTAAAATATTACAGCACATGGGGGGGGGGGGGGTCGTAATTTTCGGGGAATTCTGAAATATCGGATTTTTCGAAAATTACAAAATCGCAAAATTCAGACCCATAAAATGCGCAGCAGTCTATTTCAGAATAATGGAAAGGTATTCAGGTAGCAAGCACCCCCTAACGCACCTGTACGAGTATTTAATGGGGCTTTTTTACTGATATGGATCGTCTGGTTAATAATTTCGAACCGAAAATCACATACATTAATC